>CM062085.1:3421141-3467251 GCA_031163375.1 Conogethes punctiferalis | reverse complement strand
TTCCTTGAATTGGGTATCAAGTCGTCATAGAATATGACGACTTGAATCCTAGTTAAGCATCAAAGTGGTCTGACAGTTGTCCCGAAGTGGAAATAGGTACGCGATTTCACAATCGAAAATAACCATCATCATAATCAAGCCTATCATAGTTCATTCGATTCATTATGACAGGGTCGGTGGCTCATTTGGTAGTGACCTCTGCCCCTCTGAGCCAAGGGTCGTGGGTTCGATTCCCGCACAGTACAAACATTTGTGTGTTCATGAACTTGTCTGATGTATTGGTCCTGAGTGATTTTTCTATGATTAATATGTATTTATATACAAAAAAAAAATGTATCTAAGGGGGAAGTTTATCTTGGTTGTCCTAGTACCCATAGTACAAGCTTCGGCGTAGTTTTGGGGGCTAGGTGGCGCTTGTGTGGCCAGCGTGCATGTCTTGGGTTATTTATTTTATTGCTGGATAACCTCTCCAAGGTGTTCGTCACCTGGGGAAAACTCTTTGGATGGCTATACCCATATCGCCACGATAGGCAGGCGGGGTTGGCGATCGCAGGGCGTAGCACTCTAGCACAGGTGACGTCATCGGTCAGTCCCTTATATCTACTACGCCTTGTAAATGTGATGGTATACTCCAACGTCCCGCTTGCCAGCGCACGTTTAGTTATTTCGGCAGGATAGCCACCACGGGCAAGGTGAGGTTGGCTTGATGTGAGCTGAAAAGATGGATGGCCGCTCCCTACATCACTCACAACCAACTAAGACCCCCGCAGTCATATATTAACATCATTTTTAGCAAAAAAACCGGACTTCAATATTGATGAATGGTTACAACTAGGAAATTACTATTTCGAACAAAAAATAATTTTTCCCAAGTCGGTTCACAAAGTTCTCGGACGATATTATATGGAAATAATAATATTAAAAATACATTCGAATTGAGAACCTCCGGTTTTTGAAGTCGGTAAAAAGTGTACCAGTAGTATTATACATGTCGTTTACACATGGAGTCTAATTTCTAAATAATATTTATGATGTTAGTAATCTATTCTCAGATATACGCGCTACAGTTGTGCTGCTGACAGGGTATATTTGTGAAATCTATATAAGGTCCAAAGATGGAGATTTTTATGATACTCCATTATTGTGAAAGTGTGAATCATTTGTCGCTCAACGACACAAGACTACGCTTTTCCTTAAAGTTATTAAATAAGTTAGATAAGCTTGCTGGTGTTTGTAGAATATATTTATTACCTACCTTGGCGACAAAGAAGAAGTAAATAAAAAGAAAAGGGAAAATATAGATGTACTCGTATTACAGGACGGATAAGATAAGATAACCTAAGAAAATGGATTGTACGTATAGGGGGAGCGGGCCTATCATCATTACGCTCCCAGCCACCTCACCTGCCCGTGGTACATCCCTGCCAAGATAACAAACGAGGCGCGGGCAACCGAAATTTTTTTTTTAATCCCCCTTCTATAATTAATATTATACCATACAGACGAATGGAGGACCTCCTCCTTTTTTTATGCAAGAGGGCGGCAGACGAGCAAATGTGATGCCTGATGGTAAGCTGGTCGACACCGCCCCGCAACTCAAGTCGATGTTCTGGGGTCGCTGCCGGCCCTTTTAAATAGAAGTACGCTGCGTGGTTCTTGAAGGCTCCCATGTCGGTAGCTGTTCGGATATACTGACGCTGAGGAGTTGATTCCCACAAAACGATGCGCGAGGCAAGGAAATATCGCTCATAAAGCGTACAGGTGGAGGATCCGCCAACCATCGAGATGATGAGAGATGGAATTGCAATCGGTTACGCCGTGGGCGGCTAAGGAAACTCACTGCAGGCAGTAAACCAAAAATTTCTTCAGAACCTTCCCCGTGATAGATGCGGTAGAGAACGCACATGGATGACGAGTCGTCTCTTCGCAATGCCAGTGAGACCGAGTCGACTAGACAGGTCACCTATTTGGATGGTCTGTATACGATAATGACGCACAGTCGCCGGACACACTTCCACGATCCTTACCATCTCTGTTAAAGTTCTGGATGTACTGAAATATGTACCCTTGCTTGTGTTCTGTATTTACACGTTAGATTGCATGATTTATATTTTGATAGTTATATTGCTTGTTGATTCATATTTGTATGGCCTAATAAACATATTTTCATTTTTTGTTTTTTTATAGTGGCTCTACTTATATGGCTCCCTATTGGGAAAGTGAAAGAGAAGCCCAAGTCGCTGTCGAACGGAAAAGTAACTGGTCAGTTACCTGTCAGGTTGCCCCCGCCTGCCGGCCAACCCTAACCCCCCACGAGCTCCGGAAACCCTACTCACTGGCGAAACACGAACCCAGAGGTCATTTGACTGCGATATTCTATAGGTGTGGAGGGTCCTTCCCCGGACGGGCGGCTCAATACGAGCGAGAATTCGCTATGCCCTACCTCTCTTGAAATTTTTTTTTCATATTAGATATTTTTTCTTTATGTCTTTTTTAAATGGCCGCGGAAAAAATAACTGAAAAATGTATGTTAGCTTTACTTCACGTAAAATCAATCAGGTTTTAATGGTCCTTTGTATCTATTTAGTAGTAGTCCATCATTCTGTTACTTTACTGGTAACCATTTTAGTTTGTGTTAAAATAAATTATATAATTGTAAGATTCTGGGACCCTACTCACGAAAACGCAAACAACGATCGTTGTTGAACGGAACGCGTATTTTTGCCCCCATAAATCCCTCCCATATTGTCACTCCAGTGTTCGAATATACAGAACTAAAATTCGTCACGTCGATTTCACATTTTCATTGTATTAATAACACGGGAGGGACTAAATGAGAGGGATTTTATGGAGGCACATATACGGGATCCGCTCAACGAACGATCGTTTCGTTTTCTGTAGTAGGGACCCAGAATCACTATGTGGGAGTAGGTAGCATTACACTCGGTACTGAGAATTCTTATACCCTTAACATATTAATTAAGTCTATAAATAAAATTATATCAGATAACGTCTGCTAGGTACTCGTATTAAAGTGACGTCGTTATCATTCACATCTTTCATACTACGAGTTATCCAAAGTAAAGACGAACGCTGGAATAATTGGACGATAATTATTTTTGTTTTTGTAGGTAACTATTAGTCTGTTACATCATATGATTTAAAAAATTGTATACTCGGGGAAAAGTGTTGGGTCCGAATATGTGTTATTTAGTTAATTTATAATAACTGTTATGCCTTTGATAGTGTATGTTTTATTGTGACTTACCTAATCAGTTAACAGATTTTAATCAAGCGTTGGGTTCGTACTACCATATAAAAATCCAAAATCAATCAGTCTATTGCAGTCCCACTGCTGATACATAGGCTTTCTCCAGGTATTTGCCACTTCGTGCACACATCCCTAGGATGTATTCTTAATCGCCACGCAGGCGTAGCTTCTCGTCCGGTGACGCTGCTGGCTGTCCATCGGTCCTGTGAAGGTAATTTAGCTACGCCTTCAATTGCGATGCCACAAGTTGTTGCCAGCGCCTTCGTATTTGGTATCGGCAAGGATCCTCCATGGGCAGGGGAGGTTGGCTTGAGAGGGAAAAGACGATCGGCCTCTCCCTTACATCCCTAGTAGGATGGACTTATGGACTAGTATAGAAGTTCTGCTACTAACTTGAAATCACTACCTATATGCATTTTAAGCTATATTATTTTTATTATATTATTATTATTATTGTAAATTAATATCATATTATATTATACATAGAAAAACCCATGACCAATCATACATCTATTTCTATGCACATAACTCTTCGATCTTCTAGGTTCGATCACCGGCCCTCACAGTAGGTACATTTAGAGCTGGCTCGACTATGTTCATTTGGTAGTGAGCTACTGCCCTCTGAGCCAATGGGTCGTGGGTTCGATTCCCGCGACGAGTACAAACATTTGTTGTTCATGAATCATGGCTGTTTGTATTGGTCTGGGTGTTTTCTATGTATAATATGTATTTATTTACAATAAAACAGTCTCTAAGTAAGTTTATCAGTTGTCTGATACCCATAGGTACAAGCTTCGGCTAGTTTGGGGCTAGATGGCGATGAGTGGTCCAGCGTGGCATGTCTTGGTTATAATTTATAATTATAACATACATGTTGAACTGTAAGGGGATCGTACTATGGACTCTTGGTTCAAAGTGGCAGAGGTCTCTACTCATACCTACTCATATTGGAAATATAGCCCAAAAATGTAGTTACTCAAGCGATCATCAACACATGATGTACAACATTATAGTGATATATACACTCCACACTTTTGTCTCTAACTATGCGTTTAGGTACCTTGTACAGTCTGTAACAAGGCTCTTAACCAATCAAAGTACGTTTATTAATCTTACACAGACGGGAATTTATTCCGAAACCCTTGGGATGTATCGGCGCTTCTTATAGATTAAATTTCGTACGTTTTGAATGATCTACCTATATAACTATAAAGTAATTATATAAACAGATTCAAGACACGCTATAAAATGTTGTTTTATTCCACAATTAAATTCACTATGAGAATACTGCTTTGCCCGATAAATCACTTCTATCTAGTTGTATTTCAATATATTCCATCTAAAACTAACATGAATAATCCGAACATTGTGGTGCTCAATAATAATTGTTCTATTGCTGCGGTTAGCGAGAGTTAAATTCGGATGCATGCGCGACTAGTGAAATGTCAGGTCTCCGAAATGCTAATCAATATTTGCGTCGGCTTATTGGCAAACTGTACATCTACAATGAGTCACAAAGGACCTTTATTTGTATGTAGTTCATATTATGCAATATGCGGTATCTTTAGATATCAAATGAAGACGTTATAAACAATAGATAGTCGATAACTTTTAGTGGTGGCCTCAAAAATAACCGGCGTTGATAAATATATGTGTTTAAAAATATGATTTTTTTACAAAAATGGTTTTTACTAACTTCTATTCCCTATAGGAGTCGCTGAAAAAATGTTGATTTTGAATAGGACCCTCCTTTATTCCTATTCAAAATTAGACCTTTTTCAGAATGTCTAAAAAATCTCTTGACTTATTTCCTCACAAGTTTTATAAATTGAATTCTGAAGTCAAAGTGCACAAACTTGAAAGTAATCAATTGGATATGGCAAGATGTTACTAATGTTGTTTTTAGCTTTTAAAAATTCCTGCTCCTCGGAACGGAGGGGACCTGCTCCTTGCAATGGCAACCCGCCTGCCCCAGCTTGGCAGTTATGGGGTAAAGCCTCCAGATGTTTGCCCCTAAGAGGGGGAAAAACTGGAGAGGTCCAGCAGTGGATTGCAATAGTTTGATGAAGATGAAATATTCTGTGGTAGCCCTCATTAAAATGTGTATCGTATTATTTCTGAGCCGTTAATTATCTAAGCGTGCAATAAATATGCAGACCATGTATCTAGGTTGCGTCGATGGGGTAAGACTCTAGTTTCACCTGGTCACCTGATACCTCAAGAACTTTGATAGAAGGCAATGGACGTATAATGGTGATACCTCCTTGAGATTGTAGTACATGAGATTATAGTTTATTGTTGTCGGTTTCATAGGACCATTAAAAGAAAGAAAGTATAAACTGTATTGGCAAAGACTGATGGATAGCGAAACGAGATGTCCAAGCGCAGTGAACAACGGGCAAGTAACTGGTCCCAGTTGCCACCGCCATGCCGGCCCATGCAGGGCCTACTCACGGACAGATACACGACCCAGGAGGTCATTTGACTGCGGTACTTCTATAGGGTGCCAGGTCCTCCCCGGACGGGCGGCTCAATCGAGCGAAGATTCGCTATGCCCTACCTCTCTTATATTAATAATATATAATTACTCATTATATTTATAGTGTGTGATGTGTGTGTGTATGTATGTATGGGTGTGTGTTTGTGTGTGTGTTAAATATATAACCCAAGACTATGCCACGCTGGGCCACACAGCGCCACCTAGCCCCAAATAAGCCAAAGCGTGTACTATGGGTACTAGACAACTGATATAACTCCCCCTATTAGATACATTTTTTTTGTTACAAATACAGATTATAACACTAGAAAACACTCAGACAATACAACAGGCATGTTCATGAACCACAAATGTTTGTACATAGTGCGGGAATCGAACCCTCGTCCCATTGGCTCAGAGGGCAAGAGGTCCACTAGTCAAATGAGCCACCGAGTCTGTCAGAAATATGGCGGGTTTCGTCATTTGATTTTTGTAGTATTAAGTCTTATACAGTTTTTACGTACCTGGTTTATTGATTATACAAATTGTCATTGAGGGAGGTCCTATGCCCAGCTGTGGGACGTTTGCAGGCTGATGATGACACGCCACTGCTGGTACAATCAAGGGACTTGTAGCTTCCAGGTAACTTGAAATTGGTCTTTGGGTGTTAGTTGAACAAGAAGCTAGGTCAATCAATTTCAATGTTTCCTTTTTTAACTAAATGGTTTTAGTCGTAGTACGCCGATACACGTGGGAAAAATTTATTTGTAATTCTTTGAATAATATATTTATGTATACAGTTAAGGACCAGTTTTTATCTGATAAAAAAATGATATATACTCGTGTTGTACAATGCTTCTAAAAGAAACAAAATACCTTACCATGCTTATTATTTTGTTACATTCATTTAGAAAGCAATGAGTCCCTAAAGTTGGCAAATATAAAAAGAGAGTGTCATATCATGCTGGTAAAATGCATTGGAATGTAATAGTAATGCACGGAAGTACTACGTACCATGGGTAAACTGAAAACATAATCTACTAATATAATAAGCTGAGAGTTTTGTTGTTTGTTTGAAACGCGGCTAATCTCAAGTGAACTACTGGTCCGAATTGAAAAGTTTCTTTTTGTGTTGAATAAGACTATTTATCGAGGAAGGCTTTTAGGCTATATAACATCACGCTTGCAACTAGTAGGAGCGAAGAAATAATGGAAAATGTCAAAACATAACGGGGAAAAAATAACTATTCACGCGGGACGAAGTCGCGAGCACAGCTAGTAGATTATAACAAGAATACATATCAAGTATACTCGACTTTATGCCAAAGACATCAAGATGGAAATGCTTTAAGCTAGGTATTATCCAGCAGTTAGTAGGTAAGCTTTAAAAGCGCACAACTGCAGCAAAGTAAATTATGCTACTAGTTGATCCTAAAAGAAAAATGAATTATATTTACATACAAACATTACACAATTTATGATTGCGTCATATATGGAAATAACACAGTTAGGTAATGATTGCCTAAATACAAATTACCAGTCCGGCAAACGCCTTGTTTTTGGAATGAGCTGTAACTCAACACCCTTACAAAGTACTTGTTGACTCAATCGTGGTTTTATTTAACGTTTTTTTTAAACGGGCCCTGTGAAGTGTCCAAAGCCCTTTTAGTCGCCTATTACAGCAGGAAGAGATATAGCTCGATAGTATTCCTTACACGTATTCTCGCTGATAGTTATTCTTACACGTATTCTTACGCCCACACAACGCAGGGGTCGCCCCAGTAGGAGCCTATTATTTTAGGCCAGGGAAAAAAATTTTGCGTTTTAGGTATCCCCGTCGGCTGCCGGAGTACTGACGGAACTTCATGAACCTAACCTTCAGAAAGGGGAACCAGACAAATTTTAGGATCATGGTTAAACACATTCAATATTAAACTGGATGTGCAGGTTCCTCCGATGTTTTCATATCACACGCTACCAGTAGTGTTATTAATTGCCCTACAGAGATTTTTTGCATCAACCAGAGGTTGCGGCCCCACGCGCGGATTCGAACGACGACCTCACGTGAGTTTTATTGCGTACTTAATATTCAAGTGATGTTAGTTTCCAATATTAAATGTATTATTAATCCATGTAACGAGCATTACGCTGACAGGTCCACACTCAAAACAAACATCAAATTGTCCAAAGTACGATTGCGACTAAATACGGTTCTGATGCATATAGTTAATAATAATTTTTTTTTCACGGAAAATATAAAAAAGCCAGTACCATTCCGCTTTCACCGCTTGTTAGGGCATGAGGTAGGTACGCCTGACGTCCTCCGCAGTTCGCGAACAATAAATAGCCTAAGGCAGTAAGATAGCAGGAGTGATTGGAATTAGATTAGTAGTAATACAGATTTTATTAGGCATCGATCAACGGATCGATTTCGCGCATTTACGAAAATATATAAGATTTACATTGACTAGCCCAACGAGTTCCATTGGTTCATTCGTATGATATACATTTTTGTGTTTGTCCATGCCTGGGTTTATTTACTCCCCAGCCTACTATACTTTGGGATCGAGCAATTTTTTTTTTCTTTTCCCCAAAATTGCTCCGATCCCAAAGATGTAGCTTGGGAAGCACATGTGTGATGGGGTATCAAACTAACGAAGGGTACCCACAAATATAAATACATAAATATTGAATATTAACCCACTAGACACGGAACAAACACAGTGTTCATCACTCGAAATGTTTTGGTCCCGCGTGGGAATCGAACGCCACGACTCCTTGGTTCAGAGGCAGGGGTCACTACCAATTGAACCACCGAGCCTGTCAAGCAATGTATTATGTTCTCTGATAAACGTAATAGCAAAGGATTGACTTTCTTTGACTACAAGGATTGGCTATCTCATGACACTGTGCAATATGGATAGCATAATTTTTTTGGAATTTCCTCGTCACTGGCAATACATCTGGCAGGGCTGCAGTTCAATTAGAGGCCCTTCTATAAAATTAGATAAACTCCCATGTCTTAAAAATCTTTTAGGGAGGTTTACAATCTTAGGAATGGTTTAAAAGCGATTTATAATTATTACTTTCTTTTTATAAAGATCAAAGGTTAAAGCTAAGTACTAGCTTAGTACTTTCCTCTAGAAGATAATACAAATATATTTTTTAAATATGAGGAAAAAATACATTTATATTCCGGACACACGCACGACATAAATATTACATCGACCTACGCATTTTTAGAATTCGGTTGTTATATTATTATTTATTTATATATGGATATTACCAGCAAGTGTAGGTACATTAATACATTTTATTAAACATACACAATAATAACATAGCCAAAGCACATCTATTTCCATGGCAAATCAAACAGGTAGGTTCTGAGCAAAAGAGTTGATTAATTTAGCGAGCTATTTGTTTAGATTCAGCCTTAAGGCTAAATATAAGAATTGTAGCAAACTAAATTGTTGATTGTTTTTCTGACCAGAAAAGGGTCGGCCAGCCTAGGCTGGGATGATGTTGGGTTGGGTCTTTATCGGTAATGAATATCAGACTAAGACACTTGATGCGTAAGTATGTATCGTTGCATGCCGATTTCATCCATTATTCTCTTTTATACAATGAGTGCAAACAAATGCCAATCATTTTCTGTGTGTGGTCGGGAAATGAATTCATATAGCTAGCTTCTAGGTACCTAGGTACCTATTAGGTATTCTACACGAACCGGCCTCGCTTCGTTTGGGGGTATTTCAGAAGGAAACGCCATTTAATATGTATAATATCCAGTTTTAGCAGTGAGTCCCACATAACCAAGACTTTTTTTTATAAAGGGAGCTTTCAGGATAAGGCATCTACTCCACCATGAGGTAAGCGCGTCGTGAGGTCCATAGTTAGGTCGACAGGCTCAATAGAACAAACCCAATAGCCTGTCGCCCTCACCCTGAAGGCCCACTGAGATGCCGTTTCACGCCACCACCTAAAGAACCCAGGATTGTATGAGGCCGGGAAACACATGAGGATGGAGGGCAGTCCATTGCTTAGAGGATATCACTTAGGGCCCCTTAGGGGTCTCTTAGGGATTGTATGCGTAAAGCTTTCCAGACGAAAAAAATGAGTCATCTGAGGGAGTGCAAACGGTAACTACCAACACTCATTTATGACCTTCATGCCATCTGGACTGCATCATTAAAACTAGGCTACTTACGTATAACAAGTCATACATACTAGTCCTGTGAAATCTCTACATACTAGGTAAGTATAATAACAAAGTCCGCTATATGTCACTGATTCAAACACCCCTTATGAATATTATTATATTATAGGATTGTAGAAAAGAAAATCTGCTTTAAAAACTCTCGCTCTCTCTTCTCGGAACCGTTGGTCTATTCAGAAGAACAATTATTCATTTATTTAATTGCTACCTATATAAGATCACTATTATATAGTTTCTCAGATAAATTAAACTGTAAAATAATCTCGCAGAGAGGCAGACACTTGAGCAGAAATTCTTTTACCGAATAAATAGAGAGTAAAGCCCTCCTGAACCAAATGTTCCGATTCACGGAACTTTAATATGGCACCAAATATTCTATCTGGGTGGGGGAGGGAGGAAAACGCCTGCCGACTTACGAAATGTGGATTTTGCTCTTGTATTATTATAGGCGTTTTCCCGTTTTTGTTAGATTTTATACGTTGGTACGCATCGATTTAGTACAAACTTAGATAGGAAATAATATTCGTTCTGAGTAGCCGCGATAAGTATCATATCTATCATCATCAGCCTATTGCAGTCCATGCTAGACATAGGCCTCTCTAGTTGTTTGCCATTTAGTGCCACATCTTATGCTGCTCGGGTGGCTCAATTTGGTAGTTGACCCCTGCCTTCTGAACCAAGGGTCCGTGTGGTTTATTCCATGTCGGGTGTTTATGTTACTTGTATTTAAGTGTATTGTATTGTGGTACCCTCGTTGTTGTGATACCCATTACCACAAGTGCATAAGTTAATACTTTGGGATCGGAGCAATGTTATTGTGATGTAGGGTCTGATATTTATTTATTTTATTAGTAGCGGACACTGATAAAAAAAATAAGCTCGAGAGAAATTGTGAGAAGTGACTAGGACTACATAAATGCCTATCGATTACAAGACATATAACTTATAATGTGAGTTATTACGTGGGTTATTAATCAGTATGGCTATTACCAAGATCGATTGATGAAACCGTGATAGAAACCATTATCAAGAAGGGATTTATGAGACAATGATGCTACAGTGAGATAATGTTTATCGTGCGTACGTAAAAGGTGGTCCGAGATCTATAGAAAAGATTAGGTAAAATGACATAATAACAGATAATTCCTACGCGTCCGTCTGGATTAGCGCAATGACGGGCATTCTTTTCAGGTAATGATCAGTCTAATATCCGTCCTCGCCTGTAGTGACCTAGGTGAGACACTGTGGACAATTTAAGATTGGGGCTGGTCCATAAGCTAAAGTGATCTCAGCGAGCTATGTAGATAGCTATAGCTTGGAGTTTCTCTGAGGGGACAAAATTCTAACAAAGTAATACGCCCCGAGATCCAAGGTTACCGACATAGCTGCTCGTTAAGTAAGCTGAAGTGTCAATGGGGCTGGGCCCATGTCTGCCGCAGAACTGATGATCGGTGAGTAGGAAGTTCTGCAGTGGATACCGCGTACAGGCAAGCGCAGTGTGGGACCGCCCCTCAGCTAGATGGAGTGACGACTTGCGCAGGGCGTCCGGAATTACCTACTGGATGATGTGGCTGCTAATCGTGCAGAATGACGCATTTTAGGAGAGGCCTACGCCCAGCTAGTGACTGCCGCAGCTGCTGATGATGACGATGATGAGTCTCATAATCATGAGCACTGTAATTCGAAGTAGCTTTTTGGGTGGAACGGCACGGGTATTGTGAGGACGTGCAGCCTCAAGGCAGGGATTAACTCGTACTAGTAATATAAAATGAAAATATATATAATATATATGATTTTTTACTTTATTGAAAAAAACACAATATGAAAAAAACATAGCATACAGCATTAAAAACATAGCATACACATTACTACATAGCATATAACATAGCATAGATGTAGTTCAATTTTGGAACTTTAAAAATAAGCCTTCTCCGTCTAATCACACGTCAGCGTCACACCCAAGAGTAGCGGGTTCGATTCCCGCACAGTACAAACATTTGTGTGTACTCAGAGTATGTCTGTATCTACTTGGGAAAAGAAAAAAGGGAAAAGAAGGTATCCTAAAGAAAAAAATATTTATTATACCTAGCAATTTGCTTTAAAGTAGTGTATTTGTTACGGGTAATGCTAGAAGTTGGTGTAAACCTAGTTTACCCGGGTTCACTTAGGATTACCCAAGGTACTTGGGTTAAAGTCCGAATTTTAAGTAAAATGAATTTTAATTCGTGGTTTTCCCATGCTTCACCTAGGTCTACCCAACTCCTAGCTGGGTAAACTTAGGTGTTGCATATTTTTCTTTTTTTATTTAATGAAATAGGGTTCACTACTAACGGTTCATCTGATGATATGTGATACCCGCCGACTCATGTACATCTGCAACATCAGAATTTCGAGTAAGTCTCAGCAGTTTATCCTGCTCAAATAAATAATTTCAATTTTAATAACAAGGACCGCTATTAGTTTTATTATGCTCACTATGCGTTGTTTTCAATGTTTAAATGCCCTTGAAGTTTCAATTTCACTAATTAGTTATACAAATTTTTAACATTACCCATCCACAGTTGGGTAGACCTAGGTGAAGCATGGGTAAACCCGAATCAAAATTTATTTTACTTATTATTCGAACTTTACCCAAGAAGCTTGGGGTATACTAAGTCAACCCGGGTAAACCTAGGTTTACTCCACCTTCTAGCATTACCCGTAACATATTCATTAGTTAGCTGTCAATCAAATTCAAACAGGAAGCTACTCGTATAATATTTACTGAGCACTCAGTTTTCCTTAACTAATGAAGTTTCACTTTGATTGGAATACTAACAGATTCGTATCTAATAGAATAATTAATAAACGTAGTTTTCCGTTACCGAGTAGTCCCGTTGTCTTTAGTTGGATTGTTTAAGGTAGAGTAAATGCCGCATCAGACTTTGAAGTTGTACCTATACCTTACACCAAAGATCTTTACAAGAAAACATTTGAATTTTGGACGAAATAAATGATAAACTCATTTATGGGCGGATTTTTGGGAGACGCATCTAGCGATCAATTATGTGTTGTCAAGTCAAAGTAATCTTTATTTGTGTAGGCTTTTTTAAAAAATACTTACATATCGTCAAACTACAAACCACCACCGGTTCGGATGGCAACATCTGCCGAGAAGAAACTGGCAAGAAATTCGTTGTAGTTGCTCTTTCATCAATCAATCAACAGCCTTGGTCGTCACTGCTGAACGTAGGCCTCCTTTAATTCACGCCTATTTCTCTATCCTGCAACAGTGATACGTGTATTCAACAGTGTTTAGAATATCCATCATCACATTTATACTTATAAATAAGATGATCTGACTAACTTTTTTTATATGATGGAGGGGGTAAACGGGCTTGAAGATGGGAAGAAGGGCCGCGTCGGCAGAGAATGAATACCCACTAAAAAACCCTGGTTGCCACCGTGCCATGCCACCAGCCGCCGGCTGCACGGTGGATTTTTATTGTGGTTTTCTCTATTGAGCTCGCGCCCCCTAGTCCCGTCTGAAGTCGGGATAACAGGCGGTTTTTTATTGAGGTTTGCTCCAATCGGGCCGGCCAATTAAGGCAAGCCCCCTGGTCCCTCCTGCGAGGGGTAAATTGTGCATAGCGTGAACTATTTACATTGTCCAAGCACGTCTCCCGATGTGAAGCAACCATGCCATACAAGTCTATTACCTTATCTGACTAAAATAAGATTATTTTGGTAGATAAGTTTAACTGAACATCTCATGTGACATCAATCAATTGTGATTTTATCATCGAAAAAAACACCTGATAAAGTCGGTTAAAAAATGTTTTCACCTATCCCGCATCTGATCTCTGGTCATCCTATGTCCGTTTTTATATTCGAATCACAAGTCTGTTTTTTTTGTTTTGCGCAATCTTTTAGGTTATTTTATTTAATCTGTTCTGTTGTAGTCACAAATATTTTGACCTAGACCAGGTGGGTTAAAATCTTCACAACAACACGTGGGGTGCCTCAAAGGTTTTGGTAACAACAGGAGATATTGTGAAATGCCACTTTTATCGTTTGCAAAGGGGTGATAATATTTGTTTGAAAATCATACATAGTAGACGCAGCACAGGCGTAGGAAAGCTTTATAAAGTTATAAATAGCTATATATATATATCTGCCAAAAGATTGAACAGTTGACACTAGAAGAAATTCTTGGAAATCAGCTATCTTTGATAAAGATTTCATAATAAGAAATAGCCGACGGACTCTTCTACCACCTTTCCCGACATATTTATATGGTTAAGATCAAAGCAAGAAATCTTATGAAGGTTTATTTTATTTTTTCCAATAGAGCTTACGGGTTTCGTCTCAACTTATCTGAGAAACGAATAGGGATACAATAGGAATGTGTCCAGGGTCAAAATAATTACATTATATTTAGTCCGTATTTTTGGTTCTAAAAATATACCTATTGGACACGTATTCTTTTATTAATTTAAACAAAAAATAACAAAGATACAAGGCGTCAAAATTAAAAAGTCACTCCGTGACGTCAATCCGTGTAACAAAATGCTACACGGCGCGCCGTGACGTCACGCGTAACTTTAACAGGCTATATCTTTGTAATTTTTGGTAGACTAAATTAGAATTTACAAATGAATAAATGTAACTTTTATTTTTGAATAATCTAGAAGACTGATTAAATTTATTTTTTACGGCAACAAGCCTATTGATTGAATGAAACAATTCCATCTTTAGTCTATAAGTAATATTATGTATGTTTCCATGTTCTCATGACTAATAAATTGCAAATCACATAAATTGGAAATCTTTGAACAGACTTCGGGTTCAGGTTGGCCGCTGTAAGGACTCCTTATGTAAGTGGGGGTATATAGATGAGAATGAGAATCGGTGTGAGTGCGGCGTGGCCCCACAGACCATGGCTCCCCTTCTCGACTGCCCAGCTTGTTCGGATCGTGCTCACGAGAAGACCTATTACTTGCTAATTATAATGCTGTCCGTGTAGCAGAGTTTTGGTCTCGGAAAATCTGACCGGTTGTTATTGCCATCGACACGATAAGAAGAAGAATAAATTGCACGACTTTTTTTATATGTCATTTAAGCTTAGAATTCCTATTCTACCGACAGGATGACAAAGGGTGGTCCTCCACCCCATCTCATCCTGTCGGTATCGTTAAAGACGACTAAGAGAATATCAGGAAACCTGCCTGTTTCCTGATATTCACTTAGTCGTGCTGCATGCCTGATTATGAACCTCACGACCGCTAAGGTACTATCAGGTGGAGTGAGGTCATCCTGAACGCTCTTTTGAAAAAAAAAAACCGGTAGCAGCATTTCCCTGGGCACAAATAAATCTGGAAGCCACACAGCATTCATAATTAATTATGTTAATTTATGTTTGTTAAGTGTCTGGATATTTGAATAGGACATTCAAATATCTATAACACTTTCGTTGCTTCCGATTGGCATAACACAAGTAGCTTATATGATGTTGTCCGGTATTATCTATTAATTGTCACCAAATCATAGCAGTTTACAACCAACCGTACTAAATAAACTCATATATGTATTTTACACTAGCTGAGCCGGCGGCGTCGCACGCGTGGATATCGGGTTTCAAAAATAACTGACTTCCATAAAATGGTACCTAAAGGTTTAGTTAGACCTCTAGCAATACATTGGTGAAAACCGCATTTAATTCCATGCAGTAGTTTTCGCGTGATATGCGATCAAACATACAGATTAAAATTTCTCCCGTTTTCCCAACATTTCCCGTCACTGCTCTGCTCCTATTGATTGTAGCGTGATGAAAAGTATACTATAACCTGCCCAGGAGTATGAGGAATAATTGTACCCAGTTTCGTTAAAGTCCGTCCTGTAGTTTTTTTTTTCTATAACGAACAGACAGACAGACAGACAAAAATTTTACTGATTGCATTTTTGGCTTCAGTATCGATCACTAATCACCTCCTGATAGTTATTTTGGAAAAATATTTCATGTACAGAGTTCACCTCTCTACAGTTTTATTATAAGTATAGATTAGATTGTATCCATAGCAACGTTTTAACTTACTTATTACACTTAACAATAAACTTACTTATCTAAAGTAACCGCATTTTTTCACTACTGAACAGGACCAGTAACCATTTATTAATCTGTGACAAGACGGAGGTAAGTATTGCATTTTTGTTAAGGTTTTTTTGAACCCCCATGTTTTGGAAAGCACGTTAAGTCGTTACGGCCGGTTCACACAGTCATCATCATCAGCCTATTACAGTCCACTGCTGGACATAGGCCTCTCCAGTTGTTCGTCACTTAGAGCAAACGTCTGGAGGATATACCCATAATCGCCACACTGGGCAGGCGGGTTGGCGATCGCAGGACGTAGCTTCTTGCTCCGGTGACGCTGCTGCCCGTCACCGGTCTTTAGTATATAACTACGCCTTCAATTGTGATGGTTATACCGCCACCAGTCGGTTGCCAGCGCCTCGCTTGTTATTCGGCAGGATGCATCACGGGCAGATGAGGTTGGCTTGGAGCGAAAAGATGATAGGCCGCTCCCTTACATCCCACAACCGCACAACCACTATGTAACCGACATTGTTTGATCAATAACCATTGAATCCGCTAATAGAATTAAAATTAATTTTGCAAAAGCGACCCTTCCTTGCCTATTAAAGTTTCGATTTTACTATCTCACCGTTGAAGCATCTGGTATTAGTTTGTAATTGTTAGTTGGAATCGTTAATTAAAACAAACAAGAGGATCAAAGTGACAATTAACATAATTTACCACTAAGAATACTTGTCTAACGGTCTCTTGTTTGGGTTCAGTGCTAGTAAACGAGATGATCATGTGTTCGATCCCCGCACAATACAAACATGTGTGTGTTACCACCACCATCATCAGTCTATTGCAGTCCACCGCTGGACATAGGCCTCTTAGTTACCATAATAAATAATAGAAACAGTTTTATTACAATCAACCTTAAAAAGTTGACAGAGGGACTTGTCAAGAATGGCTCGATGAAATCATTTTGACGTGCCACTTTGAAAAACAAATAAAAGATTAGGTTACGTTACCAGTAGTTGTATCTCGCAACGGTGAACCACTTATAACGTTATCACTGCTCCACAACCAAAAGATAATTTACGAGGAAAACATATTGATATAAATCAGAACTGTCACTTTCAATGGAATCTTAAATAATATGTGTTACCGATTCCTTAGCTCTATGGTTTCTGCATCTGTGATAGACTTGCTGTTTAGTCTATGGAACGATTTTGTTTGAAGAGAGTTTGGCGGGTGGAGGAAGAACTTTGCTCGAGCCTTAAGAAAGATGGGAATATCGGATTGAAGACCAGGAACAGTCGTAGTTATGATTCCTGGGTGGTTTGTGGTTGTCCTGGACGGATGATCTTTATTTTGTTGTTGAATTCTTGCCTAGTAATTTATCGTTAACCATTTAAAACTAACCTCACTTCTGGTTTCTAACATATGTTTATATGTAGTTACCGGTCTGTTGACCATGAAACAAATGTTTGGTTCTTGTACAGACTTAATAACTTGCCAACAGTGTAATGGGACGTAAGGGGTACCTATCATCTCTTCGCTCCAAGCCAACCTCACCTGCCCGTGGTGCATTATGCCTAATAACAAACGAGGCTCTGGCAACCGACTAGTGGCGGCATAACCATCAAAATTGAAGGCGTTCCTAAATACCGCAGACTAATGACGGGTAGCAGCGTCACCGGAGCTCCCTGCGATCGCAAACCTCCGCCTGCCCCGAGAGGCGGTTATGGGTATATCCTCCAGATGTTTGCCCTAAGTGGCGAACAATTGGAGAGGCCTATGTCCAGAAGTGGACTGCAATAGGCTCATGACGATGATAGCGCCCTATTACATTAAATAAGGTAAGGTACATCCAGAGTATCTAATCTGGACTTGATAATATACATATATGTACTAATATGGATATATTAGTATTTTGTATACACTATACTATGTATTTTGTGTACACTATATCCTTAAGCTTCAATTCATCTCAGATTGATCAAAGAAGAGAGCTAAACATACCACATCAACCCTTCCTCAACAATACCAGTAAAGTACGTTCCTATTGCATTTTAAACGACTGCTCGGAATGTAATTTCCTATTGCCTTACGTTTTATTTTATTTGCTTCTGCATTTCATTTCTAAATAAACACAAAGCAAATCAAATACTGCATTTTACATGCGCTGCATCTCAAATTCTCAACCACGTTTGAGACTAGGCAGAATTGAAGCCGTAGCTAAATATCACAGGCCTACATGAGTATACCCATGTGTTTGATGAAAGCGGCGAACAACTGGAGAGGCCTATGTCCAGCAGTGGACTGCGATAGACTGGTTGATTTGAATGTCTTTGTAAATATACAATGTTCACAGTTTGGTTTTCCTTGACAGACTCTTTGTTCTTCTAGATGTACAGTCTTTAGGCCAGGTATTTTCAGAGGAAGCGCGTTTCAAGATTACTTAACATCAGGCGAATTATGGCTAAGCGCAAACCCATAATTCATCATCATTCTCCTGCCCATATTCCGCTTTAAGTGGGGTCGGCACAACATGTTTTCTTTATCCACTCTCCTCTATCAACCGTCATCTCCACACTCACACCTTTGACACACATAATAATTTCTCAAACAGTCCAATCCATTCCTGTTTCGCAAACCATACTTATTTTTGAAAAAAATCACGCATACACGGCTAGTCCCCTTCAAGATTATCCTCTGTAGCTGAAACTCGGTCAGGAAAGCCTTATTAGTACTTCTTTAGAAAAAAAATAGATACGAGTATTATGAGATAACAATGTGGTCTTGTAAAACCCGCGCAAAGTGGCAACAGTTAGCAATTAGTGGCGCTAATGACTAATAATACTTTGACCCTGACCGACCAAATTTCTACAACTTGTAAGGACAATGTAGGTTGATTTCTTCATTTCTTAGTAAAATTAGATAAATAATTGACGTGACAGGCCCAGTCTAGTGTGGGAGTCACAGAATGCAAATACTACTCGTATTAGGGGTCTGTTCTTGATTAAAAATACATTTTTTTTAAAATATATTCTTTATTGTACAACAAACTTTGGCTTAAAACTAGGAACAGAGATTTAAATTATAGTGCAATTAAACAAGCGGTATTTTCGCTTAAATACGATTTGGATTTGAATGCGAAAGTAGAGTAACCAGCAAGATTGTCACAGTGATATCCCTTAGAAACAACACTCCGCTTATTCAAATTTATATTCGAATCCGGATTGATACGTATTGATAAAGGTTTTGCCAGGCTCAAAGCTGTCGTTAGGTTTCTGACGATGTATCGAATTCCCTAAAACGAATGTGAAATTTGAATAAACTTGGCATTAGTGTTTGACAGTTTGCTTAACACTCAGCTTGATAAACACCTGCATATACACGACAACCAGTTTGGTTTTAAGTCGGGTCTCTCTACTGAGACGGCGATAATGTGTTTAAAGCAAACTGTCAGGTACTATACGGACAGAAAGACGCCAATTTTTGCCTGTTTTCTTGATTTATCGAAGGCGTTCGACGTCGTTTCTTACGATATTTTGTGGCAAAAACTTTATGAAACGTCGATGCCTGGGGAATTGATCCGTACTTTTAAGTATTGGTACGGGAATCAGATAAACTTGGTGCGCTGGTCGGGGGTATATTCGACACCGTACAGGCTGGAGTGTGGCGTGAGGCAGGGGGGGCTGTCCTCGCCGAAGCTCTTCAACCTTTACGTGAACGCGCTGGTGGAGGAGCTCAGCAGCACACATGTCGGATGCCACATTGATGGAGTCTGCCTTAATAACATAAGCTACGCGGACGACATGGTGCTGCTGAGTGCCTCTATAGGCGGATTGTCACAGCTGCTTGACATTTGTGCAAAATATGCGAAGCAACATGGTCTGACTTATAATGTAAAGAAAAGTGAGTGGATGGTCTTTCAGGCCAGGGGGAGGCCCATAGGTGTCACACCCAAACTTAAACTGAATGGTTGCCCCCTTATGAGAGTGCAACAATTTAAATACCTCGGGCACATTTTAACCCCGGACCTGAAGGACAATGCCGACTTAGAGAGGGAGCGTAGGGCGCTGTCTGTTCGTGCGAACATGATAGCCCACAGATTTTCTCGCTGTTCGAGGGGTGTCAAGATTACCCTTTTCAGGGCATTTTGCACGTCCTTTTACACGAGCAGTCTGTGGGTGGACTACACGCAGAAGCAGTACAGCGCCTTACGCGTTCAATACAATAACGCGTTCAGGGTGTTGTTGGGGCTGCCTCGCTTCTGTAGCGCATCGGGGATGTTCGCGGAGGCGCGCGTGGACTGCTTCCACACCACCATGCGCAAGCGGTGCACATCCTTGGTGCGCAGGGTGCGGGCCAGCCCGAACAGCATCCTGCGCGCGTTCGCCGAGCGCCATGACTGCCTGTACATGTACCATTGCAACATGGTGCATGTGCAGGCTAATGCTGTGATTTTATTTTAATTTTTATTTATTTTAAATTTTATTATTTTAATTTAATGATATTATATATTGATTATTGTGAAATATTTATATTTAATTTTCATTAATTGTATGAATTTTATTGTAATTGGTCCTTGTTGACTTAAATAAATGAGTTAATAATAATAATTATTCCGAACCCGAGTGAAAATTGGCATTATAATGGATACTCATCTACAACGGATCCTCGTTCACAGTGGCTTAACGTGCTTTTCCAATACACGGACGGACGTGTATTACTGTCAATATCGGATCTAAGGGCGTCTATCCTTTCGTCCGGCTTTTCCAGGCGTCCCTCACCAGCGCGCGGTGCGTCCTGCCAATTAACAAACGAGGCGCTGGCAATTGATGGGTGGCGGTATAACTGTAGTGGCCATATCGTAAAATTTGCCCATTTCATGAAATGCCCACTGTCTATTGGTCATATCATAATGTGCCCAGGCAATGATAAGAAATCGTTTGACGATAGGGCCAGCTAGACTGCTAATTTCATGAAACAGTCAGCCTCAATCGATCATATCGTGGAATTATTTCATTGACTACTGGTACAGGCGCTGTAAGCGCCAGTGTTGCCATATAAGCATATTATTTTATCTCTTAGCGTATCAAAAATTTGGGTGAAACAACTAGATTTTTATAAAGTTCATGTAATTTTTAAAGCGGGGGGAAGGGGGGCAACCAAAAATGCACTCTTTATCACAGATCTGACACAGTTGGTTAGGTTAGACTTGTGACCCCTGTGTTTTACGATATGGTCAAAAGTTTATCGTTTAATGATTTGGTTACCATTAGTTGGCCACTTCATGAATTGATCAATTCGTCGATTTGCCCACGACATAACCATCACAATTGAAGGTGTGTCACCGGAACGAGAAGCTACGCTCTGCTATCGCCAACCCGTCCAACCGCGCTACCCGTCTAACTGCACAGTGTGTATGCGTAAAGCCTCTAGATCCGTCACTTCTTTTCTTTGAAGCGGGCAATGCAATAGGCTTATTCGCGCCGAATCAGGGGGGATACGGCATGGTGTGTTCACACCTGACTGCTGGACTGGCTCGGTGGCTCAATTGGTAGTGACCTCTGCCTTCTGACCCAAGGGTCGTGGGTTCGATCCCCACACATTACAAACATTTGTGTGCATGAACAGGTCTGTTTGTATTGGTCTGGGTGTTTTCTATGTATAATATGTATTTATTTACAAGAAAAATGTATCTAAGTAAGTTTATCAGTTGTCTAGTACCCATAGTATAGCTTCGGCTTAGTTTGGGGCTAGATGGCACTGTGTGGCCCAGCGTGGCATGTCTTAAAAAAAAATCAAAGTATCAAAAAACGTAATCTTAAATTGATCAAAATGAATTCCTGTTCGTAAGCCTCGCTAAAACTCGAGAACGAGAATTATTTGTACAAGTCCAGGGAAGGTGTACAAGGTGAATAAAATATGAAAATGCTTACTTAAAAAAGCATGGCGGTACTAAATACGCCTGGCCAACTAGTCAAACATAATAAGTAATCGTTATTAAGCGATAATATCATTGTAATTAAGGCTAGTTATTATCTAAACATGTTGATCAATTGGTGTTTGTGGTTGTAATAATCTATCAGTGGTTTTCCTAATTGGTAATCTTGTGTGTTTCTCATTGATCACTCTCTATTTGACAATATTGCAACAACTATACTTAATCTCCTTATCCGTTACGCGACCTTCGTCGGATTTGTCTCTAAAAATGAACCTTATCTCCGGTACATAGGGTTCAAAAGACGTAAATGACAGATTGCTATTCGTTGTGCTCTGCTAGTACTGCCCATGCGCACATTTGTTGGGACAGTTCGATTCCAATTGCCTCGCCTTAAACACTGGCTTTTTGTTTTTTTTTCTTAAGTTCTCGCGAGTGTTTTTTTAATTAATTGTAGAGAAGGTTTGTTATTTTTTTATATTGTTATCGCAAATCATAACATCCATGATTAACGCTTCATTTATTATTTAAAGGTAAAATAGAAATGAATACGAAATAATTGAGAACCTTGGTGGGCCGTTTCGTAAGGCAAGCACCTAAAGCGCGGAAGACACGAAGGTTGTGGATTCAATTCTCGGTTGCGTCAAATAAGGAAGTCAACTTTTATAAACTACTACGGTCTGGATGTTCTTACCCTTGCATTACCAATCCGTATTTGCAGGACACCTAAACATGATGCTACTTACTTTGGAATCATAAAAATCAGCCGTGTGTATATCTATCATCATCAGCCTGTATCAGTCCACTGCTCGACATAGGCCTCTCCCAATGTTCGCCACCTTGATCGATCCCGGGCTTCTCGCATCCAGTACTTGCCAGCCGTCCTGCGCAAATCGTCACTCCACCTAGCCTAAGGGCGTCCTACACTACGTTTGCCGAGACACGGCCTCCACTCCAGAATTCGTTTACCCCAACGGTTATCGGTTCTGCGGCTGAAGTGGCCAGCCCACTGCCACTTCGGCTTACTAATCCGGTGCATTTTCGGTTGACTTTTCGAAAATTAAACATCAGGAACATTTGATGTACCTACCTAGAAGTCGTGATTAGGTAAAAATTTGATATCAACACCTTAAAACCCACATGAACAAAGGCAGAAGAAGGAGGTAATAACTCTTTTCACTTATACCTAACTCTAAACTTAATATTACAAAGAAATTAACAGCTGCTTGCTTATTAACAAAGATGAATTTCATATTCTCGGAATAGGGCCTAAGGGCCTTTTCTAATCCCGATATATCCTTTAAAAGGGGTTTGCTTCCTCCTGACCCATTTCGGCTTTAGCAATTTACCTGTTAAGTCCCGATTATTTCCTGCCAAATATTTCATATCATTGGTATTGAATAAAATACATATTGTCTCCTAATACTTGTCGCCTAAATTGTGCAACAAGTGTCTGTTATACCTACTTTTAAGTCAATTGTATGGTGCGCAATAAAGAATATCTATGTATCTATCTATGTCTCATGTAGACTGGCTCTATGGCATTTGGTAGTGACTTCTGCCTTCTGAGCCAAGGGTTATGGGTTCGATTCTCGCACAGTACAAACATTTGTGTTTGTATTGGTCTGGGTGTTCACTATAAGTGTGTATAATAATATGTATCTATTTACAAAAAAAAGTATCGTCAGTAAGTGTATCAGTTGTCTAGTACCCATAGTACAAGCTTCGGCTTAGTTTGAAGCTAGATGGCGATGTGTGGCCCAGCCTGGCGTGTCTTGGGTTGTTTTCTTTATTTAAACATTCCTAAAAGCTGACACTTAGCTTCCAGCTGCGTCGTTTCCGAATGGATATAACTTAGGGACCTTCAAAAAGCGAGCCTACAAATTTCTCAACGGCCGGTAACGCACCTATGACTTATCTAGCTTTGCGGCGTCTATGGGTTGAAGTGATGATCACTTACCATCAGGTGACCTTGAGGCCCGTTTTCCCCCTTGGTCATTAAAAACACAAGTTTTGCCTTATAGAAATTACTCAATGACAGCCTGAAGTTAAAGAAGATTGTGGTGATAACAACATCTGTATCGGAAATAGCGTTAGGTTTTGTAATTTATTGTTCCATCATTATGACGCGCAAGGAACAAAGATGACATCTGTGTTTATAGGTATGTACAACAATTGTGGCATGTATTGTATACATAGTTGTTCTATATTCAAATTATAGTCAAATCCAGTTACAACCGCTCGATTCAGTATGTCGTTTAAGCCGCGGCCACACATTGGAGATATTTGCACCAACGTCACGTTTTGCGCCCAATGCACCAATGTGTGTATCAGTATCAGCACTTTGACACAATGAAGACATTGAGCGCGTTAGTATTGGGCATTGGACAGTGATTGGACGCAAAGTTGAATCCAATGCGTGGCCGCGGCATTATATAGCGAAGAACCGGTAAGAAGATAGATAGAAGAGATATTTATTCTTTTTCATTGTCAATTTAGTTTTCTGTCTACAGTAGGCCGCTGCCTACCGCGGTATGGGCATCTTCACTCTATGCCAATTGCATTGCCGAGTCTATCAATGATGATTATCATTTAACATCAGATGGATCTCCTTTGCCCGCCTGCCAACTGCCAATTTTTTTATTGCTAGGCAATAAAAAAATAACGTACACATTATAATTGACAGGCTCGGTGGCTCATTTGGTAGTGACCTCTGCCCTCTGAGCCAAGGGTTGTGGGTTCGATTCCCGCACAGTACAAACATTTGTGTTCATGAACATGTCGGTTTGTATTGGTCTGGGTGTTTTCTATGTATAGTATGTATTTATTTACAAAAAAAAATGTATCTAAGTAAGTTTATCAGTTGTCTAGTACCCATAGTACAAGCTTCGGCTTAGTTTGGGGCTAGGTGGCGCTGTGTGGCCCAGCGTGGCATGTCTTGGGTTATTTATTTATTTATAATGCAGTAAATGACATACTTCAATCAAACTATCTCTGATTTACTGCTGAACGTAGGCCTCCTTTGTTGGAAGATGGTTAGCAGAGTATGTTTACGCACAATAGAAAAACGCCAGCACTTCGTGGTTTCACAAATATATTCACAGTGACAGACAGAAAAATAACCAGAGCACAACACATCAAATAGAACTGTCTAAATTTCATATATTATAGTAGCCAGTATTAATTGCACAGCGCATGCATCCTCCAATACGCCCTCTCAATTTAAGCTGGGCTACTTCCTATACGCCCTTACTCGTGTCAAGTGCACGCATACATAACCCTCAAAAATATTAACACTCGGCACATGAAACAAACATACATTTTTGCGGCTTACTGTACATTAAAACAATACCTGAATAAAAACATGCATAACAAAAACAATTAATATTCTACCTAGGCAAATTATTCCATTACCTATCCAATATTCTAATAACAAAACATACATAAAACAAAAAACACTAAATATCTAACATCTAACTAATCCGCCCTCTTAATTGAATAATTTGACAAAGATAAATTACTCAAAAAACTTTTTAATCTCGGGCCAGGAATACATTTCGTTAAGATATCCGCTACCATTTTATCTGATGACATATACCTAACCTCTACTTTATTGTCAAGTACACACTCGCGTATAAAATGGTATTTTATGTCGATATGTTTTGTCCTATTATGCATCATTTTGTTAGCTGCAATTCTATGCGCCGACTGGTTGTCATTGAAAATGACGACTGGTTTACTCTCAACAGTTACTAAACTTTTCAGTAAACTACGTAAGTAAAGTGCCTCCTTTGAAGCCTGGCTTAACCCTACGTATTCGCTCTCTGTAGAGCTCAACGAGACCGTCGCTTGTTTCCGGCTCTCCCAGCAAACAGTGTTTTGCCCAATTTTAAAAATGAAGCCCGTGAAAGATTTCCGATCTAGCGCACCACCCCAATCTGCATCGACATAGCCGCGTAATTCTAAATCACCTGTTTTTCTAAAAGTAAGACACAAATTACTCGTACCTTTTAAATACCTTAAGACCCGTTTCGCGCACTTAAAGTGCAATTCATCATAACATGAATTAAACTGTGAAAGAACACTTACTGCGTGAGCTATATCTGGTCGCGTATTACAGGATAAATAATTTAAACACCCTATCAAACTTTGATATGGTAGGTGACACTGAGAATTAGTCGACCTCTCCAATTTCAATCCTACTTCTAATGGAGTAGTCACCGGCTTAGCATCGGTCATGTTGAATTCATTCAAACATTCCAAAATAAACTGCTCCTGATCAAGATGTATAACACCATTATCTCGTCTCAGTCTCATGCCTAAAACATGTCTAGCTGCGCCTAAATCCTTTACCTTAAACTTGTCAAGCAAACCTGATTTTAACTTTTGCTTCTCAACGTTACAATTTCCAAATATAAATAAATCGTCAACGTAAATAACTACAATTAACTTCTTATTACCTTTAAGCTGTTTTTGATACAAACACGGTTCTATTTTAGATTGTATAAAGCCTAAATTTAACATTTCACTGTCCAACTCTTTGAACCAAGCATTAGAGGCTTGTTTTAAACCATAAAGAGATCGCTGCAGTTTACATACTTTGGTTTCTTGACCTTTGGAGATCGCTCCTTTCGGTTGAAGCATGTAAATGTCCTCTTTTATTTTACCGTACAAGAACGCGGTCGTGACATCCCATTGGTCAATAAACCAATCGTATTCAGCAGCTAGTGAAAACAACAATCGTAGAGTAGAACTTCTGACTACCGGAGAGTAGGTCTCCGTATAATCTACACCACATACCTGTGTAAAACCCTTAGCTACAAGTCTGGCTTTGTATTTTGTTACCTTGCCGTCGCAATCTTTCTTTATCTTAAATACCCACTTGCATTGGATTGGCTTTTTATCAGCTGGTAGATCCACCAACGTCCATGTCTGATTCTGCTTCAACGACGCAAGCTCATCATCTATAGCTTTCTGCCATAATGCACTGTCAGGTCTTGATAATGCTTCTTCGATAGTAACAGGATCTCCGTCAAAATTGCTCTCCTTCGCACTCGTAACATTGCAACCGTACCGATCAACTTGTCTGCGTTCTCTCTGAGGATACCTCCTTTCTGACAGGCCAGGTATTATCACTTCTTCGTCAGTGACCACCTCATCAGGTACGTGCACATTCTCAGGTACTACCGATTCAGGTATATTCTCAATACTCTCTTGTTCATCGTCACGGCACACATCATCGCGCACCTCCAATACATCAGCAATGTTCATCGTGGATACATTTGGTAAGCAGCTCTCCTCACTCTCAGACGTATTCAAGTTAATTATAACTTCCGACGACTGCTTAACGTTATCTTTTTGGAGAAAAACATTTTCTAAAAATTTAACTTCTCTGGCAGTTGTCACTTCACCCGTCTTTGGATTCATGAGTCGATAACCTTTCTGGTTATCTGGATATCCGACAAAGATCATCGGTTCCGCCTTCTTATCCAATTTACGTCTCTTTTGCTTATGTATCAGTCGATAGGCCAAACAACCAAATATTCGAAGATGACTTACATCCACATCTCTTCCAGTCCAAAGCTTTTCGGGTACTGTCTCTTTCAAAGCTTTCGTGGGACTTCGGTTCTTCAAGTATACAACAGTATTGACAGCCTCCGCCCAATACTTCTTACTCAGATTCGCATCCGATAATAAAGTTCTCGCTTTTTCCATAATCGTACGATTAGCCCGTTCGGCCACCGAGTTTTGCTCCGGTGTGTATGGTACAGTAGTCTGGTGTTTTATACCTGCAGACTTCAAGAAAGCATCAAATTTTGCATTGCAGTACTCTCCACCTCCATCTGTTCGTAAAATTTTTATCGTTCTGTTTTTCTCGTTTTCAACTTCGGCCTTGTATTGACGAAATTTATCAAACGCTTGACTTTTATTTCTCAAAAAGTAAACATGGGTCTTGCGAGAGTAGTCGTCGATAAAAACTAGAACGTACCTCGAACCAGCAAATGATGTTTCTTCCATTGGACCACAAATATCGCTATGTACAATTTCTAGAAAGTCTTTAGCTCTGGTTCCTTTGTTTTTGAAAGGACTTTTACTTATCTTTCCTTCGATGCATGGAATACATGGTTCGCTTAAGTCTGTGCATTGAAATTCCATGCCGCTCACCATACTTTTCATCATGATCATATATTTACGATTTAAATGCGATACGCGTTTATGCCAAATATTAGAACTTTTGTCATTTTCTTTTGACATTGTCAAATTGACGAAGTTATGTTTCTTCTCCGACAACTCGTATATGCCATCGACTTCATTACATTTTGCAAGAACTCCGTTCTTATTTTGAATTATGCAACCTTTTTCGTCGAAAATAACAGTACATTTCTTTTTGGTTAAATCGCTCACCGAAATTAAATTCATGGCTAATTTGGGAACATACGAAACATTTTCTAATATTAGTTTCTCACTTTCGCTGACTTGGGGCTCAGCGTTCCCTCGCCCTATTACTGACATCTTCTCGCCATTAGCCACCGATATCTTGATGTTACCCGTTTCTGGTTTATAGGACACCAACTTATTTCTATCGTGGGTGAGATGGCTGGAGCATCCGCTGTCAAGATACCACTTATCTTTGTCTATCGCCTTCGTATTCAAGCAAACATTCGCGTTCTTCACTCGCTCCTTACATTCAGATGCCTTATGTCCGTGTTTATGGCACTTAAAACATTTGTACACGAACTTACGATCGCCGTTTTTGGGTGCAGATCTAGGATCGTTTCTCGTTTTTCGTGTCATCATGGCTTGCTCGTAGTCAATGTTACTCTTACTTTGGCGATCTCCTTCTTGCAACAATTTCGTTTTTATTTCTTCTAACGTGATCTCTTTGCCACTGTTATCGACAGCCATTATGAGGGGGCTGTACTCGGGCGTCAATCCACCGAGCAAAATCGATATTAACCAATCTTCTGGTATTTTTGCATCAATATCATACAATTGCTGTGCAAGAAATGTCACTTTCGAAATGTAGCTCGCCATGGAATCAAAATTATTTAATTTACAATTAAATAGCTCCCGCTGTATATGGATTCGTCGTCCCCAGCCTTTGTCTTCATAGGCTTTTTGCAAATTGTACCAGGTTTCTTTGGCAGTTCCGGCATTGTACACATGCGTGAAGCAATCGGGCTCCAACAACAAACAAATTGTAGTCCTGGCCTTCCTGTCAGCTTCTGCATTCTCAATATCCGTTGTAATCACGTTCCACCAATTCTTATTTTCTAAATAATTTCTTACTTGGAACTTCCAATTTGCATAATCAGACGATCCTCTGAGTTTTTTAATTCCACCTATGCCGTTGCTGTCGTCCGACATAATTTTCGTTAATTTGACTACTTACGATATATTTTTACCACCTTTTCTAAAAACTGGCTCTATTTACGCGGTAAAAGGGTACATGACCTGTTGGAAGATGGTTAGCAGAGTATGTTTACGCACAATAGAAAAACGCCAGCACTTCGTGGTTTCACAAATATATTCACAGTGACAGACAGAAAAATAACCAGAGCACAACACATCAAATAGAACTGTCTAAATTTCATATATTATAGTAGCCAGTATTAATTGCACAGCGCATGCATCCTCCAATATCCTTCAATTCGCGCCACAATCCAATCCGAATCCAATTTTCTATCTCAGGCTCCCCGATTCAGCCAATGCCAGCGGTTCTGCTAAATCATCAGCCCAACGGGTAACTGACATATTTACTTTAATGTTATTGTGGTAACTATTAGTAAGTAAACCTAGGATGAACTTAAGTTCCGGGGGTAGGGATGTTTGCCCTCCCCTGATCAGGAGTGCTGGCCGCTTGCGACACAGACCCGGGCATATCCATTAAGGCCCCTTAATGGGTATGCTATGCCCGAGATAAAAATTGGGATGATGACTAAAAAATAATTTAATGTCCATCAGATAGATTAATGAAAAATATTGGATACGTATTTTTTATTTTGCCTCTTGTTCAAAAACTTACGAAGATACATTGATTTTAAATGTCACATGACGTCACGTTAGAGTACAAAATATACTCTAACGTGACGTAGTTAGCCCCCACTCCGTAACTTTAATGCGCTATATCTAAGTATTTTCTTGTTATTTCGACAAAACAAAAAATACGGGTCTTATATTTTTTTATTATCTAAGAGACGGACTAATTATTTTTTTCATTTTCATACCTTGTCATCATCCGTATTCTGGGTAGTGTGAGTCCCAGACACCAAACCGACTCCCACACTGGCGGTGTGAAGGTGCGTAATGGATTCCCCTCTAAAAAAGGGGTATACATTAAGTTACCTAAGATTTACCTTTAGTGACCAATATTATACCTAATAGCTTATTAAGTATTCCTGTTCTAAATAATCGAATAAAATACACTCTATCAACAACAAAAACTAATTTACGAGTACGTTTGAATATCATACAATCTGGCCGTGACATAGTCTAAAAACGGCCAAGTTTTAGTCACACCCACTTATGATAATACAAAAAAGCTGAAATTAAACAACTTCCATAAATGTAGAGTGACATAGTATTGTCCTAAAATATATCTAAACAAATATATTGTCATTCCTTAAACGAAAATGTGAATGCATTTACTTCTTTGTCGATAGCAAGGCTATTTTTCGTAATATCTTGCGCATTAATTATTTGAGCAGAAAAAGAAAGCTCTATTTTTATTTATTTACTAGCTACGTGCCTACAACTTCGTCTGCGTGGAATGGTGTTTTTGCGTGGAATGTGCTATATATTTAAAAGAGGCAGGGCATAGCGAATCTTCGCTCGAATTGAGCCGCCCGTCCGGGGAAGGACCTCCACCCTGTTGAATACTGTAGCCAAATGACCTCCGGGTCGTGTTTCTGCCGGTGAGTAGGGTTCCCGGAGCTCGTGGGGGGTTAGGATTGGGCCGGCATGACGGTGGCAACTGACAGGTAAATGACCAGTTACTTGCCCGTTGTCACAGTGGGCTTCTCTTTCTCTTTCTTTCCATCAGGCGTAGGGAAGCCATTATGTCGAGCTACTATAAAAAAAATATATAAGTCTCAAATTCCTAGCTCTAAAAGTGACGGTAATTCCATTCACCACCCCCTTTTCAACCCCTATAAAAGTTAGACATAATGCTGTCGTAGAATATTTTTTATATAATTTTAAGGGAAACATTTCCGTCATACATTATTTCTGTGTAGCTTTAACCATTAAGGCTGCACACGCGACGGAAGCTTTTAAATGCAGTGACATATGCCGTTTTCCCAACATTTCCCTTCACTGCTCTCAATAAGAATTGATCGTAGCGTGATGAAAAGTATACTTCAACATGCCCAGGAGTAGGTATGAAGAATAGAATATGAAGAATAAAAGTTTCGTTAAAAGTCGTCGAGTAGTTTTTGTTTCTATAACGAACATACAGACAGACAGCCAGACAAAAATTTTACTGATTCCATTTTTGGCATCACTAATCACCCCCTGATAGTTATTTGAAAATATATTTAATGTACAGAATTTTATTGACCTCTCTACAGATTTATTATAAGTATAAATAAAAATTCCGTCAACGGGGCCATTATGTACATAAAAAAGATTTTTATTAAGGTAACAAAATATTTTAACAAGTCATTCAGAAGGAATTTCCTTCAAAAACAGCACTTAATAACTATACCGCAAACGGTAAATACAGGAAAAAGGAAAAAAATTAAGAGTAGGCAAAATTATCTGTAACTTAACTCACGGACAACTTGTCTTTTATTTACTTTATATGGGATACAACAAGTAACAACTTGTACATGTAATTATATATGTACGAGTATATTATTATATTTATTTTCCATATTTTATAGTATGTGTAGATTACTACAAACTACTAAAAAAGTACTCATCATCATCCAACATCATTATCAGCATATTGCAGTCCACATAGACAGACTTAGGCCTCTCCAGTTGTTCAAACGTCTGGAGGTTATACCCATAATCGCCACGCTGGGCAGGCGGGTTGGCGATTGCAGGGCGTAGCTTCTCGCTCCGGTAACGCTGCTGCCCGTCATTACTATGACCTGTACTAAAATATGAATATAAACACCCGGACACGGCCAGACACGGACCAAACACAAATTAATGTTCATCATACGAATGTTTATCCATGGTAAGGATCGAACCTACGAGCCTTGGTTCAGAAGGCAGGGTTTCGTGAAGCCACCACGCCAGTCCTACTCCTACCAATTTGAGCTACTGGGCCAGTCAAATAACATTTCACCACTACCTATCATTGAAAGAGTTGTCCCGAAGGAAATCATCTATATCTATATTATTATCTTCTATACTTATAACAAATCTGTAGAGAAGTCAATTCACATGAAATATATTTACAAAATAACTATCAGGGGGTGATTAGTGATCGATACTGATGCCAAAAATGCAATCAGTAAAATTTTTGTCTGTCTGTCTGTATGTTCGTTATAGAAAAAGAAACTACTGGACGGATTTTGACGAAATTTGGTACAATTCTTCTTCATACTCCTGGGCAGGTTATAGTATACTTTTCATCACGTTACAATCAATAGGAACAGAGCAGTGATGGGAAGTGTTGGGAAAACGGGAGAATTTTTTATCTGTATGTTTGATCGCGCATCACGCGAAAACTACTGCATGGAATTAAATGCGGTTTTCACCAATGTATTGTTAGAGGTCTAACTTAAAATTTAGGTACCATTTTATGGAAGTCCGTTATTTTGAAACCCGATATCAACGCGTGCGACGCCGCCGGCACAGCTAGTGAGATCATAAATCTCTAAACACTCGATTTAGTATTTATTTTGTTCATCTACACTCTTGTTCTGAGAACGGCATTGAAAATGTAGGTAACCGTAATCACAAACAATCTTTGAGACACTGAAAAACCGTTCAAGTGCATTGGAAAACGAGAGCGGTTGAGCAAAAAGTGGGTCTTAGGACATTATCTTAAGCCGTAAATGACACCTGCCTGAGACGAAATGTTTTGTTTTTTAATTTACAAATGAGTGAGACAAGCTGTTAATACAGCCGTATTCTTTTTGAATACGTCATTATCTTAAGCAATCGTCAACCTAATTTGATTTTAGATATCGTTTTTCTTTTGTTTTGTTTAGAACAGCTAAGCTTAAGAATAATAAGCTTTAGAATTTGTCATCATTTTAATAGGCCTATCGCAGTCCACTGCTAGACACAGGCCTCTCCAGGTATTCGCCACTTTAGGCAAACACCTGGAGGTTATACCCATAATCGCCACGCTGAGTAAGCGGGTTGGCGGTGGCTGGTGACTGGTGGCGGTATAACCATCACAATTGAAGGCGCAGCTAAATACCACAGGCCGATGACGGGCAGCAGCGTCATCGGAGCGAAAAGCTACGCCCTGCGAACGCCAACCCGCCTGCCCAGCGTGGTGATTATGGGTATATCCTCCAGTCGTTTGCCCTAAGTAGCGAACAACTGGAGAGGCATAAATGTCCAACAGTGGACTGCAATAGGCTGATGATGATGTCACCCGCGGGATGCAATCGGAAAAATATAAACACTTGTAAGTTTTTGAAGCTGCTTAAATGAAGTCAGGTGCGCAAAAACCTTTTTACATTAGTATCACTTACAAAATAAAAGTTACAAAGTCGTTTTGTTTCATAACTCTGTTACGTAAAGTTCCTCGTTAGCTATTCGGACCACGCTTAGGTTCAGGCTCAGCTGCCTTACATTAGATGTTATGGGCCCTCGTTGTTATACCAAATCCCTTAAAAATATGTTAGTATCAATAACGAATTTCGTCTGTTTGCGGCTTATGTAAGAAGACATTTTGTGCACTCTCTGTTCACACACGCACACAAATAAATAAATAAAAACATATTTATATTAAAACAGCTCGACCTTGCTCTCTTCAGAAAATTACACTTCCTCTAGCTGAAGGTCTGGAAGAGATCGCTCCCTAGCGATAAGACCACTTAAATTGTAGCATAAGATGTTTAGAATACCCTTTTTTCTGTAAACTTTTGTATTTTGTGCAGTAAAGGATACATATCCTAAGGTAAATAGGTAGATACCTATGAACTAGCAAGAGAGTTACTCAAGTGCTTGGAACAAACGTAAATTCTATTATAATTGTATACGCTTAAGCGTTTATCTGGGTGCGAGTAAGACCTACTGCGGTCACCAACCCGCGTGGCAAGCGTCCAAACGCGAAACTAAGGCAAATCTCCCCCAAATGACAATTGTTATTGGGGGAGGCCTATGTCCAGAAGTGCGTTAAGGAATTTAAATATATTTTTATTTAATTGTTTTTCTGGATAATCATCATCATCATCAGCCCGTGTCAGTCCACTGCTGGACATAGGCCTCTTCTAATGTTCGCCACTTAGGTCGATTTTGGGCTTCTCGCATCCAGCACTTGCCAGCCGTCCTGCGCAAATCATCACTCCACCTGGCCTGAGGGCGTCCTACATTACGTTTGCCGAGACGCGGTCTCCACTCCAGAACTCGTTTACCCCAACGGTTATCGGTTCTGCGGCTGATGTGGCCAGCCCACTGCCCCTTCAGCTTGCTGATCCAGTGAGCTATGTCGGTGACTTTGATTCTCTGCCGGATCACCTCGTTTCGGATACGATCCCGGAGAGAGACACCGAGCATAGCCCTTTCCATAGCTCGCTGAGCGACCTTTAACTTGTGGACTGGCCGTACCGTTAGTGTCCACGTTTCGGCTCCGTATGTCATGACCGGTAGGACGCACTGATCGAAGACTTTCGTCTTTAGGCACTGTGAGATCGACGATGTGTGACGATGAATTTAAATATATTTTTATTCAATTGTTTCTCTGGATAAATTACCAAAATATCTTCGTCTCTTCAAACATGTTCCAATAAATCACTTTTTATGTTACAGGTAATTTAATAAAATGGAGAAAGAAAAAAAACAAAGTGTGCCTATGGATAACTTTAGTTCAACGTAAGTGACTTTTTCTTCTTAAATTTTTCTTAGAATTTAAGGATAAAGTGTGTATTGAAAACAAATAATATTGAATGTCAGTGCCAAAACAATTAGTCTCAAATGTTTTATTTGTATTAAGAACTGTGAAGAAAACCAGCTGTCTTAAAGGAAAGATACATTAAAAAAAACCGTACTAGTGCGAGTCAGATTCGTGCATGAAGGGTTTCGTACATTGGCTTAATTGAATAAATAAATAAATATTAATAAATAAATATCACAGAACATCACATACATTGCTCCGATCCCAAAGTAAGTAGCGATAAGCATAGGACTATGTGAGAAATTCGTTCTATTTCATCTGACCTTTCTCAAACTTACTTGGTAGATGCTATAATGGTAACTTTCTGAAGAGAAGTTGGCATCATTATTTTAATTATATGTGAGAATTGTTTATTTCATTTTCAATTACCTTCACCCATACAAAGTTTACCGTCAGTTGCAAAAACATATTACATATACCCGTATATTCCCCTAATGCGTTGTATTGTTAATGTTTCGTGTATTCATTTTCTCCTCGATTCTGAAGTTGAGCTCGTAAATTATTCATGGAAAATTTTCAGTTCTATAAAACTCGCATTGCTTTTGAAAGCATTATGCAAGCTTTATTAAATATTTTCGCGATATGTCGTAATAATTTCAATGAAAAATAATGTGGCATTTTCACCATCATCGTCACCATCATCATCAGTCCACTGCTGGACATAGGCCTCTCCAGTTGTTCGCACCTTAGGGCAAACATCTGGAGGATATACCCATAATCGCCACGCTAGTAAGCGGGTTGGCGATGGCAGAGCGTAGCTTCTCGCTCCGGTGACGCTGCTGCCCGTCATCGGTCTGTAGTATTCTACGCTACGCCTTCAATAGTGATGGTTATACCGCCACCAATCGGATGCCAGCGCCTCGTTTGTTATTCGGTAGGATGCACCACGGGCAGGTAAGGTTGGCTTTGAGCGAAAGGATGATAGGCCGCTCACTTACATCTCAGTGGTAATAAAAGTCAAGGGCTAGGAACAAGTCACCGTTGTAATCAATCTGACGTTAATCTTAACAATCGATCGATTCATGTACTTATTAAAAATTTTAGCCTTCTTATAATATTGTCTATGTTTAAACTCCACTGGCGTTTAATATAAAGAATCTAAATTATCTACTGGATTCCAAAAAAGCTTCCTTTCTTAGAGCATCTCACTCGGTTTGTCATCGTATTACGATATAAACTTTCGTTCACGATTTAGATGTTCAGTATCGATTCGTCCCTTCTATCAGTATAAAATGATTTATCTTACAGATCAATTAACAATTTCTGTGCAATTAATTAGGAAATCCAGGAAAACTTACGAATCTTTTCCCAATAAGATGATGTTTTCCTCTATGAAGAGACAATTGTTATTTCAACACAATGAATGGAACGCTACGACAATAATCGTGAATATGGCATTCAATTCTAGATATTTTGTATTTATCTTTATTTTCTCTTAATCATAAACCGGTTTAATGATAGTCTGCATACAAATTGGAATCTTTATTCTTGGAACGAAACTTTTTCTTGGAAAATTTTGCTGAAATTATTTATTTATCAGTTACGATATTGAGCTACATATTATATTGTCACAGTGACGACAAGATTCGAATAAAATCTATATTTGGAGATAAGGCTGCTCACATGAGTTTACAAATACTTATTGTTTATTTTCTATTATCCTGCTCTATTCCCCATGTGGTCGCGAAATATTGTGTTTAAAAATACTTATACCTTCTCTACACGTGATATAGGGTCAATCTAAATTTTTGAATTTCTATTATTGCTGAGTATTTTCACAAACCGATTTTCGTGTACTCCTTTTAAATATGTACCTATCTAATCATAATATTATAACCAACTTAAAAGAGAAAGTGAAAGGTTTCATCTCTTTTGTGTTCTTGTAACTAGGTATGGAGACGTTTAATGAAATAAGCTAAAAAAACCCGATAGAAGTTATGGGTAAAACCTTTACCTATTGTTAGTCTTCAACAATACATGAAAAGCCATATAATATACTAATGTAAGTTAAATCAAAAATAACTAACTACTTACTTTGGGATTGGAGTAATGTAGAGTAACATTACTCATAGTTACATACATTACATATATATACGTACATTGCTGTCTGATATTTAAAAAAAACACAAGTGTTACTTCCATAGCACATGCATAGATGCTCATTAAGGAGATAGTTTCATAGCTCCATGGTATGGGGCACAGGAAAGATAAATAATAATAAAATAATTTATTTCTGCAAATAGATTCACGAGTAATACTTTTGCATGTCAAATATTTTTTCCTACTCACTAGCTTCGACATGATAAGGATGAGGCCTGTAGCCCAAGCACGAACTTTTCGTTAATGCGTAACGTAAAGTAACGTAAACGTAAAAATACGCAGAAAGAAAGTCATAACAATCGCCGACTCGATACGAATACGTCGGGGATGTCACCCTTATCTAAACGTTCAGAATCCATATCAAAGAGATTTGAGATATAAACCCGAATAATTATTTATTCAATTAACGGGTGAGTTAAATCAAATTTAATAACTAAATAATGTTTATAAAAGTTTGAATTTGAAAAAAATATTATCGTAAATTTTTAAAATTCTAACATTATTTTTAAGTTTAATAGAAATGCTGTTTTTGAACGTCTCTCGTTACGTTTGACACTTTGACAGAACGTCAAACAAAATTTTGTTGGCATATTTATTGTGAAACTATTTCATAATATTGAAAATAAATAAAATCAAGGAAAGTTACTTTATTTTGAAAATCAAAAGTCGTATCCATTTGGAAAAGAATCAGATGGAAGCTGATTCCAAAGAAGTGCACTTGGCACGAGGCGAAAATTGCGTGTGGATGACTTTCAACTATCAAGATGATAAGGATGAAATCTTGTTATTGCAACCAATAAACTTTACCTAAATTAAAGGAGGCGTACATTCAGCAGAGGATGGAGCGAGGTCAATAGATTGATATAAGAAATAGTTTGGAATTATTTTTGTATTATCTTTTGAATACATAAAAAATATTAAATATACTTATAAACATTTGTCTTTAATTTACAAAGCTAATAGCCACGAATGCCTACTACCGTTCCCATAGAATCCGTGAGGATTCACAGGGACTGGTAATAGATAGTCACTCGAGGAGACTTCCCCACGTTGTACCCCATCACCAACCTGCCTGCCCAGCGTGGTTATATTAGGTAAAGCCTATAAGGCAAATGTCCAACAGTGGACTGCGTAAGTTTATCAAATTCAGTGTATTATGTGAACATCTTGGAGAGCTTTGCATTAGTTTTATGTTTAAAATTACTAAGCTCACTTCGAAACATAGTCAATAAGTAGAAAAATCTAAATTATCAAGCAAAATATCTTTTCTCACTTAAAAATGTTAAGTGACGAAGTATTCGTAAGGTCTCGATAGCCAGCCTTTGACATTTACTTTACCATACGTCAAAACAAGTTCGCGCATGCGCTTTAATACAAATTGGTTTACGTTACGATACGAAGGCTATGATTTTCACTACGTTAACGTACGTAAACGTAGTACCTCTTACGCACGATAGGGGCGCTGTACCAAGTTTCATACAAATGTTTACGGTAACGTTACGCATACTTTTTCGAAAATGTTCGTGCTAGGCACACTGATGAGAAGAAGTGCTGCAAGAAACTCACCAGTTTGCCTTTTTTCAAAAATATACGTAATTATCATACTTTGATTGCAGTTTATTAATATGTCCATGTGATATTATCGTCTAGGAAGTCTTGTATTTTATAATATCCTTTTTTCATTAGACATGACTTAATATGAGACTTAAACCTATGTATTGGTAATTCAATAATATTCTGTGGTACTTTGTTAAAGAATTTTACACTTAGCCCAGCAAATTAATTGCCAGTTTTATGAAGCCTGAGGTTTGAAACAGCAAGTTTGTTCATGTTTCTTGTGTTAAATTTATGGCAAAGCAAGTGTTTTAAAAACCTCGATTTGATGACTAGACTATCGAGTTCCTATATTATAAACGCTAAATTTTAAAATTGCTACGGAAAATAATTATTGAGAAAAAAAAAACAATGTTTTCAAAAACCGAGGCTTCGTTCAAACATGCCGGAATATTCAAGAGAATTAATTTCTGTATTGTTTTTTTCACAACATGTACCGCAGCAGATTGGATGTAGTGTTTTTAATGATTATTAATACTCGTATATACTCGTATATATAAATATCCCGAAAACATAGAACAATGAAAAACATAGGTACTTCATTCCAGTGTGGTTCAGTGGCAGTGAACGCTGCTGATGCAATGGTCACGGGTTCGTTACCTGCACAGTACAAACATCTGTGTGCATGAACATGTCCGTTTGTGTCTCTGGGTCAATTAATCAACCAACAGCCCTGGCCCGTCCACCGCTATAAATAGGCCTCCTTTAATTCGCGCCACATTTATCCATCCCGGGCTTTCCCCATCCCTATCCAGCCAATGCCAGCAGTTCTTCTTAGGTCATCAGTCCGAATGTGTTGACCCAAGATGTTGGGGAATGTTTTACTCCACGTCATATGCTATGTAAAATATGTATTTATTTACTAAAAAAATTATTATCTAAGTTTATCAGTTGTAAAACAAGCATAACGTATATCAAAAAAGTATAAATATAACCAGACGTAAGGTAGGTTATATTTATACCTTTTTTGTTGAAAAAGAAAGAATAACATTCCCTTTTGACATAGCTCGAGTTACGACACTTTTTATTGAAGGTACAAATGTAACCTTGACGAATACCATGATGTAATTGTGTGCACTGATGCGCGATAGTGCTATTGTGCAAATTTATCAATACGTTTGAGCAAATGAGATCGATGCGATTTACCCATTGTTAGCTCCGAAATTAGCAGATAATCATCATCATCATCAGCCTATCGTAGTCCTCTGTTGGACACAGGCCTCCCCAGTTGTTCGCCGCTAAGGGCAAACATCTGGAGGATATACCTATAATCGCCACGCTGGGCAGGCGGGTTGGCGATCGCAGGGCGTATCTTCGCACTCCAGTGACGCTGTTGCCCGTCACCAATCTGTGGTATTTAGCTACGCCTTCATTTGTGATGGTTATACCGCCACCAGTGGGTTGCCAGAGCCTCGTTTGTTATTCGGCAGGATGCACCACGGGCAGATGAGGTTGGCTTGTTGGAGCGAAAAGATGAAAGGCCACTTCCTTACATCCCCATATATCACATCCAGCAGATAATCGTATACATCTATTTAGTATCTTAAAATAATCAGGGTAATTATCATACACTTAGTAACTTCTAAAAGTACAATCCTTCTAATTTCGAATAAGTATTCAAAATAATCTGGATTCTCCAAACTATTCGTTCTCAGTGTTTTCATTTAAGCTGAATTATTTGTGTAGAGTTAAAGGCTGATTCAATACTTATTATGATGATGATGATGATAATGCTTTCCCTCACTCACTTATAACATCACCATTATTATCAGCCGCAGGTCTACAGATATAGACCAAATCTACCAAAAATTTAGATCTTTTATTACATAATGCAACTAAATATTTTTCTTTTTGTTGTAGGTCACAGCTGACAACTAATTTAGGATTTCAGTCATCATTAAGCATAGTATCAAAAGATGAAAAAGCATACAACCCCTTTGAGCACAGAACAGTGGAGCATCCAAATTCGTAAGTAATCATTAATTTTATGTAGTAGTTAAAAAGGGTATTTTTGTTTTCAAGTTCCATCCGGAATTTAGGGCCCTACTCCCAAAAACAAAAACGATCGTTCGTTGAACGGATCGCGTACTTTGGTACCATAAATCCCGCCCATTTGTCCCTCCCGTGTTCGAATATAAGTACGAACTAAAATTCGTCAAAGTCGATTTTAATTAATTTAATTCATATATAAGAACACGGGAGGGACAAATGGGAGAGTTTTATTTTCCAAAATTACGCGATCCGTTCAACGAACGATCGTTTTCGTTTTTGGGAGTAGGGCCCCTGGAACAAAATACCAGTACCTATATATGTTGGTATGTGAAAACCCATTAGGTTATCACATATTTAAAAAGTAATTTTGACATGAGTGTCTTCCAAGAATGCTTTCGTTTTAAGTGTTCAGTAACACAATGAATTGAATTACACAATTTCCGCCTCAGTGATCGATACTGCGGATTTCACCCAAATCGATCCACTAGGGATCTTTTAGCGTACGCCACAAACAATAGGAGTGAGACTGTTGAGGGTTGTGGAGAGGCTAGCAATCTTTCTCGATATCTCTAAAGCCTTTGACAGCGTATGGCATGATGGCCTAATTAGCAAGCTTTCATTGTTTGGGCTGTCCATTAGTTTTTGGGAATGTCTATCGGATTTTTTTAAGGAAAAGGTCTATCAATTTAGTCATTGAGGCTCATCAAACCTAATGGTCATTTATGCCTGTGTTTTTCAGGGTTCAGTACTCTCTGAAACACTTTAATTATCTGCTAAAAGCCGTTGTTATGGGTACGCAGTGACAGCACTGTTGAAAGAGTTAGTATCCACTGCACGAGCCAGTGCTTCTGAAATAGCTTAAATCTGATTCTCAGGGCAGTATCCCATTAGAATGAAGACAACATAATTCAGTTCAATGCAGTGAGAGCTAATCATGTCATTTCTCCCCAAAAAGAGGCCATTTGGAGGGGCTTTCTAATTTCCTAGATTTAGAGATCCATTCCGGAAATCCAACCCGGATACTTCGGACCATCCTTTAAGCTAAAAGCTCCAACCATTTTGCCATCGAAGCCGTATTTTTATTAAGCAAAATGATAAAATATAATAGCAGAAAATAAAAGGCTACAAAACTAAAAAAACAAGTTGTCAAAAATGTTATCTAGTTCTTCTAATTTTTCCAAGAATTAGTCAAGGTTGGTGTTACGGATGAAAAGATGTGAGGAGGATGAGGGTGAGTGCCTGCCTGCCTATCCGTCTGGGAAGAGTACAGGGATTGGCGATAAATGAAACGTACCGGCATCGGCCGCGGTGGTTTTCGAAGAGATATAATAATAAATTGCTACAAATGACATTGACTAACGATTTTGCTAGATAATTCCAAATTTAAATATTAAAAATAAAACTATAAAAACATGAAGGAGTCCGGTTGGCCACATTCTCCCCCCTCGTATGAAATACGAATACTTTGAGAAAATGTGGTCAACCGTTACATCAGTGTGGTTATGATAGCCCTACGCAATTTCCCCCCTCTAGCTGCAGCGTCGACAACCCTAGCGACCCCGTAGCATCCGGAGCAGACACGAGTTCGACGGGGCAGGTACTCTTCTGGCGGCAACATCAAATGGCTGGCGTAGACAGGGGACATGGTCACTGGCGCAGAGTAAAGGGCACACACGCTGCCGGCGCGGTGATTTGTGGTTGGTGAGACGGCAGGTCTGGTCACGTGGTTGGTGAGACGGCAGGTCTGGTCACTCCAGTCCGCTCGTCAAAGCGGAGTCGTCGAGAGGAGGCACGGGAACTGACTTCTGGGAACTGACTCCACGACTGGTCAGTCAGAAAATGAATATGTATGTGAAGCCTCCTCGTCCTCTGGGTCCACTTCCGACATGTGCTTCTGGTTTAGGTGATTCTGGGTTGGTGTGATTTTGAGTTGTACGAAGCGCAGCCGTATGTTGTTGACTGTGTGGGACGCCGACCGCTGGGTGCCGCCCGTTGAACAGGAAGGAAGACTTCGTCGCGCTGACGATGTGCGCTGCTGTTCTGTCCGCTGCTATTCCAATACGCCCTGCCAGTTGCAGAATGTTCGTCGAGGTACGCGTTGCTGGGCTAACATCATGTCTGCAGCGGATAGCGCGGGTAGTCTGCCAGGGAAGTCGGACGTTGCATACCCGGTCTGCGGTGAAATGAACTGTGAACAAAATTTGAGTGTATATAAAAACGTCGAACATTTGAATTTGTAAAAAGATGTCAAAAAAATTGTAAATTTGGGCCACGGCTTGAGCTCTCGCTCTTATCAACAAAACATCGTTGCAACGACCTGTGACTGCAACGATTGCTGCTGGATCCGTTGGCCACGTGTATTCTGGCTGAAAATGAAGACGTTGGGGTTCCCTCCAACGCGATAGGCCACATAGGGGCCCCAATCGTTGCAACTGTCATACAGTAAAATGAACTGCCAGTATGACACCCACGCGCAAGCGAGCCGGCTCACATTCTCTAACCGGGAAAGAAAAGTCTTAGAACTTTCGTACGTCGATTGGCTGTGCGGTAGTACAACCGCTATATGCGGCTGTAAAACCGTTGTGTGCGATTGTGAAACCACCACGTGTGGCTGTGAAAATGCTATGTGCGTCTGCGAAACAGCTATATGCGGCTGTGGAACCACTTCGTGTGGCTGAAAACCCGAAGGCTGTGAATGAAAAACCGACAGGAGGCCCGATGGCTGTGATTGTTTAGCCACCGGCAGGCCCTTCGGCTGTGAATGTGAAGCCGTTATGCTCGGCTGAAAACCCGAAGGTTGTGAATGTGATGAATGTAAAGCCTTTATGCTCGGCTGAAAACCCGAAGGTTGTGAATGTGATGAATGTAAAGCCGTTATGCTCGGCTGAAAACCCGAAGGTTGTGAATGTGATGAATGTAAAGCCGTTATGCTCGGCTGAAAACCCGAAGGTTGTGAATGTGATGAATGTAAAGCCGTTATGCTCGGCTGAAAACCCGAAGGTTGTGAATGTGATGAATGTAAAGCCGTTATGCTCGGCTGAAAACCCGAAGGTTGTGAATGTGATGAATGTAAAGCCGTTATGCTCGGCTGAAAACCCGAAGGTTGTGAATGTGATGAATGTAAAGCCGTTATGCTCGGCTGAAAACCCGAAGGCTGTGTTTGTGAAGCCGCCAGGAGGCCCGATGGCTGTGATTGTGTAGCCACCGGCAGGCCCGACGGCTGTGCAAGTGAAGCCGTTATGCTCGGCTGAAAACCCGAAGGCTGTGTTTGTGAAGCCGCCAGGAGGCCGGATGGCTGTGATTGTGTAGCCACCGGCAGGCCCGACGGCTGTGCTAATGAAGCCGTTATGCTCGGCTGAAAACCCGAAGGCTGAGTTTGTGAAGCCGCCAGGAGGCCCGATGGCTGTGATTGTGAAGCCACCGGTAGGCCCGACGGCTGTGAATGTGTGTGGGGCTGTGAACGTTCGCCCTCTAATGTGGATAAACGATTAAGGTTTACCTGTGCGTTGGTATCGTTTACCCATTCAGTCGGTCGATGTCGTGAGTGGCCGCTTCCGCGCGACCGGCGAGAGGCACTGCACTGCGCCTCGATGGCGGCTAGCTCGGCCAGGAGCTCCTGCTCCAACACCTGCTTCTCCATGGCCGCCAACTTGGCCGCCAACTCGCGTTCACGTTCATACTGCTGGCGCAGGACGCGCGCCTTTGCAGCTTGCTTTCGAGCTTGCACCGACATTGCACTTCGAAATCCACGATCGCGGTTTTCCCTGTGACCCTGCCCAGACGTGAGGTAATCGCGACAAATTGATGATGCCATTGCGAATGATGGCCGTTATGCTCGGCTTTTCGACAATGGCATAACGATAATGTAAATGAAATGAAAATGAAAATTTGGAAAATTTGAAAACTAATTTTGACTGTAAAACAACGAGGTTCAAAAACGCGGAGAAGGACCAAAATGTTACGGATGAAAAGATGTGAGGAGGATGAGGGTGAGTGCCTGCCTGCCTATCCGTCTGGGAAGAGTACAGGGATTGGCGATAAATGAAACGTACCGGCATCGGCCGCGGTGGTTTTCGAAGAGATATAATAATAAATTGCTACAAATGACATTGACTAACGATTTTGCTAGATAATTCCAAATTTATCTTCTATACATATAAAAATGTAACGAGTCGCTGTCTGTACATGGAAGATATATGTGAAAAAATATTATGGGAGGCCTTTATTAATGCAATAGTACCCAAAACAATGATTTTTGGAATTTTTGTCTGTTTGTCTGTTTGTCTGTATGTTTGTGCACGCTAATCTCAGAAGCCGCGTATCCGATTAAGATGCGGTTTTCACTAATATATTACTGGAAGCTTCCCTTAACATTTAGTGTTTGTTTCATGATAATCGGTCCATAAATAAAAAAGTTACGCCGATTTAACTAATCACGTCGAGCCGTTTGCGCGGGTAGGTATATAAAGCGCGCCGAGATATGCGGCGCCGCGCCGCTGTCAGCTACCAGGCACTATTGTGCAGTCAATGAAGCATTATCTTCTATACATATAAAAATGTAACGAGTCGCTGTCTGTACATGGAAGATATATGTGAAAAAATATTATGGGAGGCCTTTATTAATGCAATAGTACCCAAAACAATGATTTTTGGAATTTTTGTCTGTTTGTCTGTATGTTTGTGCACGCTAATCTCAGAAGCCGCGTATCCGATTAAGATGCGGTTTTCACTAATATATTACTGGAAGCTTCCCTTAACATTTAGTGTTTGTTTCATGATAATCGGTCCATAAATAAAAAAGTTACGCCGATTTAACTAATCACGTCGAGCCGTTTGCGCGGGTAGGTATATAAAGCGCGCCGAGATATGCGGCGCCGCGCCGCTGTCAGCTACCAGGCACTATTGTGCAGTCAATGAAGCATTATCTATCTATACATATAATAAAAATGTAACGAGTCGCTGTCTGTACATGAAAGATATATGTGAAAAAATATTATGGGAGGCCTTTATTAATGCAATAGTACCCAAAACAATGATTTTTGGAATTTTATTGCGCAGGGCGGCTGGCAAGTGCTGGATGCGAGAGGCCCAGAATTGATCTAAGCGGTGAACATTCGGAGAGGCCTATGTCCAGTAGTGGACTGATACAGGCTGATGATGATGATGATGAAAATATTACTTACTCTATACTTACATCTTTTTATGTCATACCAAAGTATCTTTTGTGATTTTTTCAATTTAGGGGTTGTTTGCTTGGGTTGTAAGATTTTCAAGGGGTTAAAAATAATTTTAATATGAGGTAATTGTATTAGAAAACACTTCACAATTTCACCACTTACTATTAGA
>CM062085.1:3201201-3421041 GCA_031163375.1 Conogethes punctiferalis | reverse complement strand
ATATGACTTGGAAAATAGACGCTGTGGCCGAAATTTGGTCAGGAAAGTGTTTTTATTCCAAACCATCTTTGGGCACTACCTTGATATTATTTTCTGCTTCCAATAATTGACTAATAGAGAATGCCTTTGTTTAATATTAAGTCCGCCTTTTGTACACTACTTTACTGTGGAATAAAGATTAAATAAATTAATTAATTAATATTAGTCATTAAGCGGCGCTTGAGAGTACACTGTTATGCAAACACAAATTATACTGCAAAAATGCTCGTGGTTCTCAAGAATTACTGAAAATTTTGTAGAAGTTTGTCTCACGTTTTTTCAATGCAACGACTACTTGTCGAAATAAAGTTCTATCGAGTGTACCTACTTTCAATCTGCTTGGACGGAAGTCCAAGCAAATAGGAATATTATGTCGTGAACTTGTTTATTCAATCATAGTGCTGCCTTTCCAGCGCAGAATTCACAAGTATAAGACGATAAGAAATCGTTTTCAGTATTTTTAGGTAAAAAAGCGTTGTGGTAAAAGAGTTTTAGAGTGGATACCGCTTCTCGGCAAACGTAGTGTCCTCAGTCTTGGGGGAGTGACGATCTGGGTAGGATGGCTTGTAAATGCTAGATGCAAGAAGCCCAAGATCGATCAAAGTTGCGAATAATTGCAAAGGCTTTATGTCCAGCAGTGGACCGATGATTATGACGAAAGGAGAAAAAGTCTTCCAATTTTTATATCTCGGACTCAGTCATTTTCTCGCCCTGTTTTGGAGCTTATTTCTATTGTTAACAAAACATATTTTACACAAATCATTCATCCTTATCATCAGCCTATTGCAGTCCACTGATGGACATAGGCCTCTCCAGTTGTTCGCCACTTAGGGCAAACATCTGGAGGATATACCCATTACCGCCACGCTGGGAAGGCGGGTTGGCGATCCCAGGGCGTAGCTTCTCGCACAACTGCCCGCTGGTGCCCGACATCGGTCTTTAGTATTTAGCTATGCCTTCAAATGTCATAATTATACCGCCACCAGTCGGTTGCCAGCGCCTCGGCAGGATGCACCACGGGCGGGTGAGGTTGGCTTGGCTTGGAACAAAAAGATTTACATCCCTCAAAAATTAAAATCATTTCATATTATTACAGTAATGATTAGCAGAAATCCCCATAAAATTATCTCTGTATTAGTCTATTGTATCTTGTCCACTGAACAGAAATGCCGGAGGCTGAAATTCCTAATTCCTGATTCTAATATTTAAGAGCGTCTTGTACAAATTATCATATTACCCAAAACGGCTTTACTTGGCAGCTTGCAAGTAAAGCCTATAATAATTACTTTGCTCTAATGAGTTTTAGTTTAGCATAACAATAGTTTATTATATGTCGACACTTGATTTCATTGATAACATTTAATACAAATCACCGCCCCATTTCCCCAGTGGGTATTGTAAGAGTTGACGAAGGAACTTCTTAAGATTTCTTCTATATCGGTTTTGTGGAAACAACTTTCTGCGACAGTCTTTCCGAACAGCTACGACTTGGAAGCCTTCAAGAAACGAGCGTACTTCTATTTAAAGGACTGGCAGCGCTTAAGAACTTGTGTTATTGGTATTAGAACAACGAAAGTACCACAAATATGTATTATGTACTTAAATACCAATATAAACCCCCAGACATGGAACAAACAACAAATATGTCTAATGCTAAGACTGGCTCGGTGGCTCAATTAGTAGTAATTCCTGCCTTCTGAACCAAGGGTCGTGGGTTCGATCCCCACCCGGGACAAACATTCGTGTGATGAACATTTGTGTTTGTTACGTGTCTGGGTTTATATTTGCCATCATCATCAGCCTATCGCAGTCCACTGCTGGACATAGGCCTCTCCAGGTATTTGCCAATTAGTGCAAACATCTGTAGGATATACCTATAATCGCCACGCTGGGCAGGCGGGTTGGCGATCGCAGGGGGTAGCACCTCGCCCTTTTGTTATTCGGCAGGATGCACCACGGGCAGGTGAGGTTGGCTTGAAGCGAAAAGATAAGTAAACCTCATGAATATTGTTTTTTTATGAGGTATTGCTTGTATTATTTAATGTGCGCTGAATAAATTATTTTCTATTCTATTCTATTCTATTCTAAATCCCAGTAACAATTTTTGGCCGGACCTTGATTCGAACCCAGATCTTCTCGGTCCTTGGGTAACCACTAAAGAAACGATGCAGTCATGCCGAAATCGCAAATTGTTAGCAACAATACGAAACGTGACTTCGATTCTGTCCGACGTTTCTCCAATAATGCCATTTTCCCTTTGTCGACGAAACTCTAAAGACTGACAATAGTATTGATAAGGGGCAGCGCAGACGACAGACTTTTTGTGCGATAGAGTCTGCGTCTAAGACATTTAATGCTAGGTTTACACGCGTGCCACGCAGCCCGGCAAGCAGCCTGGCAAGCAGCTCGGCGAGCAGCCCTGCCCTACACATTGCGCACGAACGTGCACATTCAAACAGACGAACAGCCCGTTCACATGCTTGTGCTTGTGTTTGTGCCCGTTGAATGTCGTATTGAACGCGAGCGTGTAAACGCGGCATAAAAAGAACGTCTAGGTCTGCCGACGGAATGATCGAAGATGTGCGTCGTGGGCGTTGAGTCTGTGAAATATCCGCGACAGATTTTTGCGCGTCGTGTGCGTTACTGCATATAATTGCAAAAAATTATTTTTAAAAAAAAATTAAACCGACTTCAAAAAAAAACACAAACGACCAAAACTAAAAAGCGATAAATAACGTAAGCAATTATTTAAATATTACAATTATCACTTATTTTTGAAGTCGGTGCCAGCCTCTAGGTACTAACGTAGACTGTTGTTGTATGGACGCGCGTGATAGATTATTTGATTTTAAGGCAAAATTGGTATGAAATAATAAGTCGTGATTGCGACACGTAACGGTTCATTACTTAGGTAATGTGAGAAATAATAAAATATAGTAATATTAGTCTATTAAAATATTTATAATTCGTCTTGTAAATAGGCAAAATAAATAACAATATTAAAAATGTAATCTATCATGAACTTCCTTTGCAGAAATTAGTCAAATTACTTACTTATTTCGCTGGCTCATCGATCCGAATAAATTGTACAATGTTTGAGTATCTTAATTAGTTTTAGATTATTACTTTAATTATGAAATTCATTTTAAAATGATAAGGAAATATATTTACCAATTTTAGTTACATTATTCATGTTAACACTTATATATTATAAATATTAAATACCACGTGGCGGAATTCCCGCCATGTCTACTTGTTTGCTCCCCACTATAAAAGGCGCTGCTCGGACGAACGGACGCCAGTTGAATTGTGATCGTCGAACAGAGCGAAGCTCTGCCCAGTAATAGTGTTTGCAGCCATTCAGCAATATAGGGCGAAGCTCTGCCCGTTAAAGAGCTGCAAAAGCTATTTATATATGCAGAGCGAAGCTCTGCTTATTTATTCTGCCAGAGGCTTCAATAAATAAAAGCTAAGTATATTTCCATTTCCCTTTTTTGTGTGCTCCAAATAACTAAATAATAACTATGTACTAAAATAATAACTGGTAAATGTGTAATTTAATAATGAATATAAAACGGACCTTGCTACCTATGTGCTATAATTATTATTCTATATTCTATGCCTAAAGCTATGTACAAGTTACAATAAAAACCTTCTATAAGTTAACAAACAAATTATCTTATTACTATTCTATGCTTAACTTTGAAATATTCGCTACGTATCATATTAGCCTAATAATTTGTAAATGTGTAATTAATAATGAATATAAAACGGGCCTTATTACCTATAATTCTTATTATATATTCTATGCTTAAAACTATGTACAAGTTACAATAAAAAGATTCTATAGTTAACAACAAATTATCTTATTACTATTCTATGCTTAAGTTGGAAGTATCTATGTATGTACGTACAGTCTTCGCTACTTCTCGTATTAGCTAGATTTGCTAAGATCTGCTATGTTAGCTAGCAAAGCAATAGTAAGATTGGCCTATATGAATTACAATCAAGCTAATTTACATAATTTATTTACACATAGTAATTTGGTATACAATATTATATTTTGATTAGAACAATTGCCATCTTTTATTTCCAAAATCCCAGTTGCTCGTAAAATGAAAAACTATAATAATAATTTGACCAATTTGGGAATTGGTTAAATTATTATCTAGTATTCTTTTTTAAGTATTATTATGTAAAAAATCTATTATCAGAAGTGGGATACGAACCTGACCACTTGTAATTAATGTTATATATTATTTCAGGTTTTGTGGTTGTGGGTTCTAAATGGACCCTAGCGCTTTCGAGGGCCTTCTAAAGGCCATTCGTGACGCAGTTTCGGGACCGCGCAGAGACGATGATTTGGTGCTGCCGCCATTTGATCCTGACAAGAATGACACCGGTGGTGCTGAAACCTAGTGTGCCCACATCGAGTCAATTTCTACAAGACCTGGGATGGAGCGGAATTACAACAGTGGCGAAGGCAGGTAAGGCCCTCAAAGGGTCTGCATTGTTATGGTTTGAAACTTGGGACCCAGATGGTGGTAGGACTTGGGTCGGTTTCAAGACCACTATATCTTTCTGAAAAGTTGTCTAAGGCTGTGCCATTTACGTTGGATATAGCCGAATCATATTGTGATATGCCAGGGAAAAGATTCGTTTACTTAGAAACACTAAGGTAGCTTTTACAGAAGACCAGTTAGTTAAGCTTGTATGTGGGGGGATTCAAGATATCAATGTTAGAATGGCGTCTCATAATAGTCGTGTTAAAACAACTGCTGAATTAATTTCTTTATTTACTACCTAGGATGTCAAAACTTCTAAAAAACGCTTCCTTGAATCTAATACAAAATTTTCTGATAATCCGATAACCGAAATATTTCTAGTAAGCGTCCTAGGATTAAGGAATTCCAAGAATGACTGTTTCACGTGTAACAAAATAGGTCATAAAGCATCTCAATGTTTTTACAATTCCACTAGAAAAATAACGTTGACACCAAGTCTTCTGGGACTCCTAGCTCCCCAGTAAATTTCAATAAAATGCAGTGCCAATATTGCAAAAAAAAAAAAATGGGACATTCAGAATCTGTCTGTTTTTTTTTAAGAAACGTGATGACCTTAAGGCTTTACCCACAAAAAGTGGCAATGTTAATTCCTAAAGTTACCATCAAAGGTAGGCCAATAGAAGCCTTAATTGATACCGGTGCAAACTATAGCGTTTTATAAGAATCCTTTGCTAGACAGATATTTTCGATCTATGTATCTTGAAGGTATAGACAATGGTGAAATCGGTAGAAATGCATTTCCTGACTTTTCCGCAATTATTGATTCCCCTGGTTGTAGATTAGTTAGGACACCTATAATATAAGTAGTATGATAAATCAAGGAACTGTTCTTATGATCTTGAAACTTCAGCCATTCTCGACATTTTATTATTTTATTGTATTTATTGCATAACGGACAGTATTTAAAACGCAAGACAAATAGAGGTAATATAGCCAGCCTTGTCGCTTTCAGTGATTTCTTCCGGACGGCCTTTGGGTTTTGCGCAGTAAATAAGTGTACAAAGGGTGGACTCACTGCCACATAGGCATTCCCTGCCAGTCAACCATTGGGCTAAATAGAAAGTAAGTTAGTGTGCCAAAAAAAAAAGTTTGAAAGACTAATACTAATATAATATACTAGCAGCCTGTCCCGGCTTCGCACGGGGCTTGTTCAAATTTTACCAAGGATCCCTAATTCATTTTTCAAAATGAAATGTAGCCTATGTCAAATTGGAAGAATGTAGCATCCTATTTATTGGTGAAATAAGTTTTTAAGTCTGCCCAGTACTTTTTGAGTATATTTATTACAAACCTTCCAAAATAGATAAAAATCTTTCCGCTTTATAATATTAGTGTAGATAACAATAATATATTATAAAAATAAATTAAATACGAATCTATAAATATACATATACAGAAATATACATATACAGTATGTATAGAATAAACTAACCCCCCCAAAAATATTTTCATGTGGGATGTAAAGAGGGGTTAAGTTTAAGTGTTTATAGTTTTTCTCTTGTTTATATATTAATAGCCACATACATACGAAATTTCAGCTTTCTAAGACTTCAGGAAATATCCTAGAAATTTATTTTCATACAAATTGCCATCCCCTAATTTGAGGGGTTGGGGGAGAAAGGACTTTTGTAATTTTTCGTTTGTTTGTATACCAATAGCAAGTTACATACCAAATTTTAGCTTTCTAGGACTTCAGGAAGTACCCTATAATTTTGATGATCAATCAGTCAGTCAGTGTACGAAATCGAAGGTTTTTACACATTAATAAAATCCAAAGTATCAAAGCTACGGTATTAGCTTCAAAAAGGCGGCGAAACCTTTCGAGAAAAGATAGGTAGTGCCTTTGCGCTTCGCTTGGCTCGTCTTGGCGGGGGCACGACCGTGCCCCCAGATAAATATTTCAATACTTGTATACAATTGCACTATGAAACTATCATCAAATCCTTAGAATAATTAAAAAGGGGTAAGATAACTGTTGATGAAATTAAAAAAGCTATTGATTAATAATTAGTAGGACTATAGGATATAATAAAACATATTAAAAACAAATGACAATAATATCAAGATAATGATCGTAAATAAAATTAAAATACTTAGATAAATAAATGTGTACGTATATATTATATGTATACATATGTTATAAATATATACACAGTGAATACTTTCAGATACACTGAAATATGCTTGGATAGCTCAGGCTTAAGGGAGACCTGGATTCTAATAGTCGCAAAATAACTTGTTACACCCAAACTTTATATACCAAAAGGTTATAAACTAGGCTTATTAAGGCTCTGCCATGATTATAACTGTCACGTTGATTATGAGAACGCGGGACCCTACTCGTGTTTCCAGGAATAGCTGAAATTGTTATTCCGAGAGTCACTCTTGGTGAAAAACAAGGTCTTCTACACCCGATAGGAAAATCAATCCTATTTCATACGTTGCATTTGGACTGCACTGGACCTTTTAGACAATCGATTGAGGGGTTTAAGCACGTTCATTTTGATTATTGATGGCTTTACCAAGTTTTGTATATTACGACCACTGAAAACTTTAAATGGTCTAGAATCTGTACATGTTATACGTGAAACAATTAAGCTTTTTGGGACACCTAGCATTTATTACGTAGAGGTATAGATTTAAGCTCCAATCGAGCCCAATCGTTTTTCAGAGAAATGGGAATTGAATTCCACTGGTAGCAATGGGCAAGTCGAGGTGCTACCATAGTTAACATGTTGTCGACTACTGTCAATGATTTATCGGAATGGCCGAACGTAGTTTGGAAAGCAGCAGTCCCTTAATACGACTATTTAAAAGATAAGTGGGTTTTCGCCAATTAGGTTATTAATTATAATTAGTATATAGTGTTGGAGAAACTGTATGTAAGCCAGGATCATAGGCGTTATGACAAACTGAGCCCCAAGTACAAAGGCCCTTTCAAAATTTTGTATATTTGCCTAACGATAGATTTTCACTAACATTGTTGCCTAAGAAAAGCTACGCTATTATCCTGGTGAATGATTAGAGCCAAACGTTATAATACAAATTCTGTGTTTATCATATAACCGTGATAGATGTAATAAAATGGTGTAAAGAGGTATAGATATAATAAAATAGTTTAAAGAGGTATGTCTAATCAGACAATGTTACACTGATTAAATATACAATGTTTTGGTAGTGAACTATATGTGCCGATGTTTTTAATTAGATTATGTTAAGTTGTTCTGCCCGTTAGCATAATCTCAATCGATGATTAGATCAAGTAATATATGTATTGTATATGAAATAAAATAGTTGTATACAGCATACACAAAATGTTTAAAAAAAAGAGGTAAAAAAAAAAGTATATAAAAAAAAGGGGAGGGAAAGCGTAAAAAAACAGACGCTAAGAATGAGCATAAAAGAAAATGTGTACAAGATGTAAATATGTATAAGTATATATTTATATAAAAAAGGGGGAGCGTAAAAAAACAAACGCTAAGAATATGTACAAGAGGGGGAAGCGTAAAAAAATAGACGCTAAGAATGTACACAAAAGAAAATGTGTACAAGAAGTAAATATGTATAAGTATATGTTTATATAAAAAGGGGGAGCGTAAAAAAACAGACGCTAAGAATATGTACAAGAGGGGAAAGCGTAAAAAAATAGACGCTAAGAATGTACACAAAAGAAAATGTGTACAAGAAGTAAATATGTATAAGTATATAAGTATATATTTATATAAAAAAAGGGGGAAGCGTAAAAAAATAGACGCTTAGAATGTAATGGGCACTTCGAGAACGAAGTGTTGATCAGTATGGCCGTGATAGATTATTTGATTTTAAGGCAAAATTGGTATGAAATAATAAGTCGTGATTGCGACACGTAACGGTTCATTACTTAGGTAATGTGAGAAATAATAAAATATAGTAATATTAGTCTATTAAAATATTTATAATTCGTCTTGTAAATAGGCAAAATAAATAACAATATTAAAAATGTAATCTATCATGAACTTCCTTTGCAGAAATTAGTCAAATTACTTACTTATTTCGCTGGCTCATCGATCCGAATAAATTGTACAATGTTTGAGTATCTTAATTAGTTTTAGATTATTACTTTAATTATGAAATTCATTTTAAAATGATAAGGAAATATATTTACCAATTTTAGTTACATTATTCATGTTAACACTTATATATTATAAATATTAAATACCACGTGGCGGAATTCCCGCCATGTCTACTTGTTTGCTCCCCACTATAAAAGGCGCTGCTCGGACGAACGGACGCCAGTTGAATTGTGATCGTCGAACAGAGCGAAGCTCTGCCCAGTAATAGTGTTTGCAGCCATTCAGCAATATAGGGCGAAGCTCTGCCCGTTAAAGAGCTGCAAAAGCTATTTATATATGCAGAGCGAAGCTCTGCTTATTTATTCTGCCAGAGGCTTCAATAAATAAAAGCTAAGTATATTTCCATTTCCCTTTTTTGTGTGCTCCAAATAACTAAATAATAACTATGTACTAAAATAATAATTGGTAAATGTGTAATTTAATAATGAATATAAAACGGACCTTGCTACCTATGTGCTATAATTATTATTCTATATTCTATGCCTAAAGCTATGTACAAGTTACAATAAAAACCTTCTATAAGTTAACAAACAAATTATCTTATTACTATTCTATGCTTAACTTTGAAATATTCGCTACGTATCATATTAGCCTAATAATTTGTAAATGTGTAATTAATAATGAATATAAAACGGGCCTTATTACCTATAATTCTTATTATATATTCTATGCTTAAAACTATGTACAAGTTACAATAAAAAGATTCTATAGTTAACAACAAATTATCTTATTACTATTCTATGCTTAAGTTGGAAGTATCTATGTATGTACGTACAGTCTTCGCTACTTCTCGTATTAGCTAGATTTGCTAAGATCTGCTATGTTAGCTAGCAAAGCAATAGTAAGATTGGCCTATATGAATTACAATCAAGCTAATTTACATAATTTATTTACACATAGTAATTTGGTATACAATATTATATTTTGATTAGAACAATTGCCATCTTTTATTTCCAAAATCCCAGTTGCTCGTAAAATGAAAAACTATAATAATAATTTGACCAATTTGGGAATTGGTTAAATTATTATCTAGTATTCTTTTTTAAGTATTATTATGTAAAAAATCTATTACGCGCGGCCGGCAAATCCACACGACAATATAGATACATTTATTTGTTTGGCTGGCACCGACTTCAAAAATAAGTGATAATTGTAATATTTAAATAATTGCTTACGTTATTTATCGCTTTTTAGTTTTGGTCGTTTGTGTTTTTTTTTGAAGTCGGTTTAATTTTTTTTTTAAAATAATTTTATTTCTTTATTTTTAGTTGCGTTAATGTGCTGTGACCTTGAATAAGGGCTAATTAATGCCCTTAAGAGTTTTACTTAGGAATGAAAAATTTTGCTTTAAGTCAAGTGAAGACTTTGCGATCTAGAATCAAGCAAATCACTTACCAAATCACCTGCCCTATTAGCCCTGAATAAGTACATACTACTACCTAGTTTCTATCGACCAATGTCAGTACTGTTCCCTAACTCCTAACCGTTAAGGAGTTCTGTGGCTTCATCATCAGCACCAGAGGTTGACGCCCGGAAGCAAATACCTGAGTAAAATATGATTACGTAACAAAAACACCATATGAGCATACAATTTTCGGTTTTTGCCCTCATTTTCTCCAGGATCCCATCATCAGATCCTGACTTGGTGAGAATGGGACCACCTCGGAAGTGTCCTCTGTCGAATAAAAAAAAAATTTTTGAAATCCATCCATAATTGACGGAATAATCGGTGAACAAACATAAAAAAAAAAAAAAAAATATTATACATACAGACGAATTGAGAACCTCCTCCTTTTTTCGAAGTCGGTTAAAAAAAGTGCGTCACGGATAGTCTGTCGTCTGCGCTGCCCCTAAATGAATGTATATTCGTAGCCAGTCAGTTGTGGACACAGGCATGTATACTAGAATAACATCATATATAGAGAGGTAGGGCATAGCGAATCTTTGCTCGAATTGAGCCGCCCGTCCGGGGAAGGAACTCCACCATATAGAATACCGCAGCCAAATGACATCCGGGTCATGTTTCTGCCGGTGAGTAGGGTTGCCGGAGCTCGTGGAGAGTCAGGGTTGGTCTGGCCATCCGCTATCCCATCCCATCGGGCCTCGTCTATGTCGGACGGGAGCGGACTGGCCCTCCGGGCCGCTCCCGTCGCTCCCCCCTAAGAGGGGGGGTTTGTCTGGCCCGCCTAGGGCAGCGCTAGTGGTGTTGCGGCAGTTCTAGACCATTCCGGGCCCCGTGACACCACCCTAAAAGTGCTTGACGGAAGGGCCGGGGTTTTTAGTGGGTATTCCTTGCCTCCTACCATCCCGAGGCAGGGTGCCGCTCTTCCGTTTTTGAGAGCGGCGTGAGTCCCACATACCCCGTCGTTCCCCCGAACGGCGGGAATGCGCAAAAGCATTTTCCCCGGCTTTAAAAAAAAAAAAGGGATGGTCTGGCATGGTGGTGGCAACTAACAGGTAGACCAGTTACTTGCCCGCTTTCAATCAAGCGTAGGGAAGCCATTATGTCAAGTCACTATAAAAAAATGCACTTTGATAACCAACTTTCACAGTAAGCAAACTGCAAAATTCTCACTATCATCAGCCTGCCAATGTTCACTGCAAGACATGGGGTTCCCCACTGACAATTGTCACTTGGAATGAATTTGCCTTAGCCACCACGCTTGGCAGGTGGGTTGGTGACCGCAGTAGGTTTTACATGTACCCAGGTAAAAGCTGCTACTCGTTCCCTGATATTCCCTTAGTCTTCTTTGACAGACGAGATGGGGTGGTCCTATTCCAAATCCGGGAACCATACAGAAGGATCCTTGTCCCACTTAATATAAAAGATGGTAATTTTGGTCGAAAAGGATTTGGGATAATTAGGTAGTACTAAATGCGTAAGTAAACCTCATGAATATTGTTTTTTTAGTTTTTGTTTTAGTCGACCCAAATAGTTTGTCCTACTTTATAAATACGGTCTTATGTATTTACGTAACAGCGGCTTCTTAATTATAGCAACCAGACCACTCTGTCAGGTCTAATGTCAGTCATTGTGGAATGGATAAGGGTGTCTGTGCTTTCGATAGATTGTTGATCATAGTTGATCGATTGGGGTGGTAGCTCTGATTGATTGACGAATATTTTTTTTATTTAAATATTAAACGTCAATATGACTTGTTAGGAGATTTTTTTATAGTAGCACGACATGTTGGATTCTCTAAGCCTGATGGAAAGTGAAAGAGAAACCCAAGTCGCTGCGACAACGGGTAAGTAACCGCTCAGTTAATTATCAGTTGCCACCGCCATGCCGGCCCAACCCTGACCCCCGGCTATCGATGCAGCACTCACCCCACGAGCTCCAAATATCCTGCTCACCGACAGAAACACAACCCGGAGGTCATTTTGCTGCGGTATTCTATAGAGTGGAGGTCCTACAGCCAACAGGTGGCTCAATTCGCTATGCCCTATCTCTCTAAAAAATGCATGTAGGCCCAAGAAACCATAAAAACACTGTGCAGACAATCAGCACTCATACCATGAAGTACGGTAAACCCTACATCTGCTAAATCATTAGGCTGTGAAAATCTCGTTCAGCACCCCTTTTTAACCCTTGATGCAAAAAGAGGGGTGGTAAAAATTTGACTTATTTATCTGCGTGTGTTTGTATGTCTATGATAGAGTACGTAACAGGTAACTGACCAGTTATTTACCCGCTCTCCAACGATTTGGGCTTCTCTTTTGCATTAAAAAAAGTAGGTAGTTTTATTAAGGAGAAGAGAAGGAAAGAATATATCAAAAGTTTTTCAGAAAATTAACCACGGTATATTAATAGTATAGTAAGTGTTGGTATGTCCATTTATATTGGCAACACTGGAACACTCCTCTATAGTATATGGTAGGCTCTGTGGTTCAGATGTCTATTAATAGAAAATGTGTCTGGTTCGGTCTGCTAAAATAAATAAGTTGATAATTAAACAAAAGTGTGTTTTCTGCTGCTCCAACAAATAGTTGTCGTAATTAGTAATTCATATTAAGAGTAAGGTATACCCATACTTACTTAAAAAAAATTAAGCGGCCACACGTCGCACTAAATCCCATTTTATGGCAATAAAGACGGCAATGAAATGCTATGCGTTCAACAACCCCTTAAAACTTTACATGTGTTTCACGAAAAATCCTTTAAAAATGCTCGGCATTTCAAAATGGCAGTGCCAATTTTAGCCACTTTTTTTGTTGAACCTGTCAATGTCACTTTTAAAGAGATGTCAAAGAGCAGTTGGCAAGTGTTTGGGAGTTCATTTGCCTTTCCAGTTGACATAACACCCTATATGATATCTTTGGCATTGAAAAGAGTAACTGTCGACTTTCATGCCGGTTCTTCTCGATAGAAGCTGCATTCCGAAACCGGTGGTAGTTTAATTCCTTTTAATTAACTTTATTCAATACTAGCTGTGCCGGCGGCGCCGCACGCCTGGATATCGGGTTTCAAAAATAACGGACTTCCATAAAATGGTACCTACATTTTAAGTTAGACCTCTAACAATACATTGGGGAAAACCGCATTTAATTCCATGCAGTAGTTTTCGCGTGATGCGCGATCAAACATGCAGATAAAAATTTATCCCGTTTTCCCAACACTTCCCGTCACTGCTCTGCTCCTTTTGATTGTAGCGTGATGAAAAGTATACTTTAACCTGCCCAGGAGTATAAAGAATAATCGTACCAAGTTTCGTTAAAATCCGTCTAGTAGTTTTTGTTTTTATAACGAACATACAGACAGACTGACAGACGGACAGACATTCAGACAGACAAAAATTTTACTGATTGCATATTTGGCATCAGTATCGATCACTAATCACCCCCTGCTATTTATTTTGAAAATATATTTCATGTACATAATTGACCTCTCTACAGATTTATTATAAGTATAGATAGAAGATATAGATAGATAGAAGATTGACGATTTATAAGTGCTTGTCTTGATTTTTTGGTTTCACTCATGCTTACAAATGTGGCGGTGCGTGAATTTTCATCGTATACCTTTTTAATCCTATTATCTGTGATACATATTTTAAATGTTTTTGTGAACGTTTCTTATTTGAAAAATAGTCTACTCAGGGCGTCAACGAATCCTTATAAATCAAAGATAATTCAAATCTGTCCATGGGCGACTCAGGGCGGTTTAACCATCACAGATGAAGGCATAGCTAAATATCACAGACCGATGACGGGCAGCAGCGTCACCGGAGCGTGAAGCTACGCCCTGCGATCGCCAACCCGCCTGCCCAACGTGGCGATTGTGGAGATCTATGTCCAGTAGTGGACTATAATAGGCTGATGATGATGAATTCCGCATGTCGGAAGAAAATAGCGCTATTAAAGTAGGTATTGCTTTTTGGTCGGCGTCATTATCGCTAAATCATTTTCAAGGTAATTTCATGTACTAAGATGAAATATGCCCTAGGTTTTGAGTTTACGGCAAGTAACTGGTCAGTTACCTGTCAGTTGCCACTGCCATGCCCAAACCCAAACCTCCCACGAGCTCCGGAAACCCTACTCACCGGCAGAAACACGAACCGGAGGTCATTTGGCTGCGGTATAGGGTGGAGGTCCTTCCCCGGACGGGCAGCTCAATTCGAGCGAAGATTCGCTATGCCCTACCTCTCTTCAAGTAATCAGTGTTTAAAAGACGTCGTTAGATATAGTATTCATCTTAACTAACAGTTAAGTGAACCTTAGCTAAGAGCAGGTGGTCCCTGAACAAAGGGCCATCGCTTCAAACCCAACCAGAGGCCAACATGATGAACATGACCCAAGGGTTAGCTCCGGTAGGTTCAATGTAGTAAACGAACTTTCGGTGTTCAGGGAGACATCGCTAGATATAGTATTCATCTGAACTTACAGTTAAGTGAATCTTAGCTAAGACCAGGTGGTTCCTGGACTAAAGGGCATAGCTTCAAATCCAACCAGAGGCCAACATGAATAGCGAGATCTTAGACCATAAGGAATGTTACCTAAAATCGACCGTTTAGTAGGTAGGTATCTTTTTAAAAAGCATAGCGCTGGTATGATGGGCCTATGGGTGAAAGCTATGTATAATTTTTGTATTTATTTACAAAATAAAGGTAATTAAGTTAGTCTATTAGTTGTCTGGTTACCCATAGTACAAGCTTCGGCTTAGTTTAGAACTAGATGTGGTTATATGGCCCAGCGTGGTATGTAGTGGGTTATATTTTTCGACATGCCACGCTGGTCCACACATCACTATCTAGCACCAAACTAAGCCGAACTATAGGTACTAGACAACTGATAAACTTACTCAGATACTTTTTTTTGTAAATACATAATATCTATACATAGTAAACACCCAGACCAACACAAACAGACATGTTCATGAGCACGAAAGTTTGTACTGTGCGGGAATAAACCCCACGACCCTTGGTTCAGAAGGCAGAGGTCACTACCAAATGAGTCATCGAGCCAGTCTGTCATCACCATCAGCCTGTAAACGTCCACAGGTGGACATAGGTCTCTCCTAATGACAATTGTCATTTGGACGGCTCAGTCAACACGCTTGGCAGGCGGATTGGCAACCACAATAGGTTTTATTAGCCAGGTAAACACTGCCGTCCGTTTCCGGATATTCCCTTAGTTGTCTTCTACGACACCCACGGGATGGACGGGTAGTCCTATTCTAATTCCGGAAACCACACGGACCACGGTTGGGTTATTTATAGCGAGAATTAAGCTTGGTGCGTACCGGACTATAAATAGAGGTCTACGAACTACGAACAAGGCCTTAGTTACCCCTACGCTAGTTATACGAGACGACAGTTATGTTTAATACTTATAATACCATATAACAAAGTCAAAATAATCTTTATTCGTATAGGTATTTTTAAAAACACTTACAAATCACACTGCCAACAGTTCGAAACGCAGCATTCAACCGAAAAGAAATCGGCAAGAAAATCGTGTAGTTGATCTCTTCAACACAGTGTTTACAATATTTTCATCACATTCATACTGTTAACTACGTCATACAGTCTAAGCTTTCTAAATCCTTACAAAAGTAGTCATGAATTAGATTAAATAGCTTAATTAATAGATACAGGATAGCGTATCAGTAGTAGACCATTCTCCAAAGGCAACACCTGTTCACAAGTATGACGTGTACTAGCCATCGCTGCACTCAACCATATTGAAGGGAATGTAACGACCCGCCACACAGCGCCACCACCCCAGTAACATTTTAGTCAAGTTACCTTAATAAAATATATTTGAGAAAGTCTTATAGCTAATATATTAACTGAAAGACGTAACTGTAGTGGTACCTATAGGCATACCTAGGTACTGTTAGAGAAGGAAAATTAATCGTTACGGACAGCACTATTTCGCCTCGTTCAGGAGTCACCGCATTATCGTTGACAGTTGACGTTTGACGTTACGGTGACACTGACAGCAACATCGGGTTCCCGCCAATTTATTAATTTGACGTCTCTCTCTAGTTTCTGGTTAATGGTTCAATGAAATTGGATTGCGTTAAATACTTGTCAGGTTATAAAACAGTGTTTAATAGTGCGTACTATGTTACGTACGTAGGTATGCCTATAGCACAGATTACACAATAATTGCACTGCGACAATGAAGTAAGGTGAACAATCAACTTGCGTCTTATCGATGTTAATAGTCTAAACCTGGAGGGCACAGTTAAAGGTTGCCTAACCATTAGTCACATGTCTTGAAAGCGACCCGTTCAAAGGCAGACAAATTAGTATTAATTAATTACCCTTTACTTGTTACGTGTTGGTACCTATTATCATGACAATCTTAGCAGTCTAGATAACAATTGGTCGAGAGTGAATTTAATTAAACTTACTGGTTTAGATAATAAAACTGCTGGACTTGCCATAGTCACCAAGCTCGGCACTAAGTTCCATTTGTAACCTGGTAAACGCTGCTGCCCGTTTCCTCATATTCCCTTAGTCGTCTTCTATGATACTTACAGGTTGAGACGGTTTGATCCTATTCCCTAAATCCCGAAAACACTCTGTCCCTTAAACACTCTTAAAACATGGAGCTATGCTGAAACTGAGGCCATTTGTAAATAAAACTACTTAATAAATAGACACACTCTCACACACACCCAACACACATATCCACTCACAGAGATTCACAAAAGTACATTCTACTCATATTAGATATAAACAATCATTCATTCATTCGTATTATAAAATCTAATTTATTAAAAAAAATTAAATTAAATTAATTAAAATATTTTAGTTCATAAATTGAATTAATGTTTTTGTAAAATTGACTTCTTTTCAGTATGCTGTTTATCATTATTATTGTAACGGAAGAGCGGGCTCTCCTAACACAAGTGCCTACGCACTTAAAAGGAGATTCCAATCATTTAACAGTTGATGTAAATAATATGATACTGAATAAAGATTTTTTTTAGTTATTATATTGTTTGTTTAAACGTGTAAATATTTACAAAGAGTGTGAGAAAAAGCACCTCACCATATAAGTAATATTTGTAACAGATGACACGTTCAGATATTTAATGTTCGAACGGAGTAAAAGATTGAGACATTAAATTATAATTCCAATATGCTCCTCAGAGGAAAAAAATTGCGACAAAACGAAAGAAGCGATGGATAAATAATACGTTCATTTTATTAACACAAAAATTTACTTATGTTTTTCACATTTCACTTTGTAGAAATTCTGTTCTATTATAATTGGAGTCACGTATAAGAAAAATATAAAGTTTTAATGGACTCCTTGCAATGTATAATAAAGAAACTTTTTTCACAAGACGCGTAAATTGTGATTATTCTTACATTATTCTTTTCAAAGCTTTGAATCAAGGCGCGGTTTAAATTTGACATTTAATTATAAAAAAATATATTGCCGCTTGCGTGGCAAATCCTCCCAAATGACAATTGTACCTAATTAGGAGAAGTCTATGTCCAGCAGTGAACGTTAACAGGCTGATGATGATTGCCGTTTTACCTACTATGTCCAGTAGATCAGCTCTTAGCTCATATGATTAGGACACAGTCATGCCACTGATAAAGAACTCTCTTTATACCATGACGATTAAAGAAAGGATTTTGTTCTATGTCCAGACATACTAGAATACCCAGGTATTACTCGTAATTAATTTAACTTTGAGTTTGTTGTACCTTCTTGCTCAAACTTCTTAACTTAGTATTGGAGCAATCTATGATTTTAATAAGAATGGAAAGAAAATGAAAAACCGGGAATCTTCACTTTGAGGAAAGCTCAAAGATTATTCTTTATAGAGCATTGATTTCTTACAATAGGTTTGTTTATTTATTTTTATTTATTTAATCTTTATTATTAAATAAATAAATAAATAACCAAGACATGCCACGCTGGGCCACACAGCGCCACCTAGCCCCAAACTAAGCCGAAGCTTGTACTATGGGTACTAGACAACTGAGAAACTTATTAGATACATTTTTTTTTGTAAATAAATACATATTATACATAGAAAACACCCAGACCAATACAAACAGACATGTTCATGAACAGAAATGTTTGTACTGTGCGGGAATCGAACCCACGACCCTTGGCTCAGAGGGCAGAGGTCACTACCAAATGAGCCACCGAGCCTGTCAAGTGTTATTGCACGAGGAAGGTATGGCGGACTTAATGCCGTGTGGCATTCTCTACCAGTCAACCATTGGGCGAGCCAGAAAACTATGATGTGGTGCGGTAATAGGTATTTTAACAACTGCTATAATTATTTCTACTAATATACAGGTAATGCACATAGGTAGGTACATATATATTTTATACAATAATATTACATACAAGATTCTTAAAGTTATAATATTATTATATATAATATACTTATAATATATATAAACTCGTATATACACATATATATACATAATAATACATTCAGACAGAAACATTAACTAAAGATTTAACAAAAAAAGATATGGTGGTTTAGGAAAAGGTTAGTTTATGCATTTATTAAAATCTTTTATCGCACAGAATCCACAAATATCGAAGTTCTTTTTAAAGTATCATTTACATTATTCGTGTTACGTGTATTTTGCGCGCAACTTTTGCCACGTGCAACGGAATTAGCATTCGCAACGGAAATAACGGAAATTTGGAATCAGCTTCCAGCTGCGACTTTTCCGAAACGATGCGACTTAGGGAAAGCGAGCCTACAAATTACTTACGGGCTGGTAACTCACCTGTGACTCCCCTGGAGTTGCTGAGTGATCACTTAAGTAAAGTAAGATGATCTTCAGGCCCGTTCATGTCATAATTTTTTTTAAAAAGCTCAAGCTTTTGACTATAAAGTGCAACACAACGGTAATGGAGCCGGAAAACAAATCTAGGTAATTATTGAATTACATTATGGTCTATTGTTTCACTTCATTATTTAAAAGGTCTGTTGCTGTAAAAAATGTAGTAAGTCCGTCTTTTAGATTGTTCAAAAACAAAAGACACGTATTTTTTCATTTGTAAATTAGACGAAAAATTGCAAAGATATTGCCCGTTAAAATTACGCGTGACGTCAAAGAGTGGGAGTTTTTTCGCCACTGAGTGGCGTCAAAAACCCCCATTTTGATACCTTGTATCTTTGTTATTTTTTGTTTAAATGAAAAAAGGAACAATAAATAAACAATAAATAAATAACCCAAGACATGCCACGCTGGGCCACACAGCGCCACCTAGCCCCAAACTAAGCCGAAGCTTGTACTATGGGTACTAGACAACTGATAAACTTACTTAGATAAAATACGTGTCCAATATATTTTTATAATCTAAAATACGGATTTAATATTATGTAATTACTTTTACCCTATTGCCGAACATTTTTGTACGCGACGGTATGTTTTGAACGATGAAACTGTTACAACGGCGGACCTCTGGTTTTGTAGCGGAAAAGGGAACGTGGGACAAGGCAAAACAACTGACAAAACTTCAGAATACCATCAATTTAATCAATCAAATACCAGACACAATGGAAAATATATTATTTGACAGTCAGCGCGGTATTTGTGGCTCCATGGAACTTGATAAATCACTTCCTGGCCCCAGCTTCCTCATTCCGTGGTCGAAACTCGAAAGTCAAGGATCCGTTCATAAGGCTTCAATTCTATAAGAAAATTCTGAAGGGCTTTCAGGAATTCGAATGGAAATGGAACGTTGCGCGATTCAATTCATTTTATTCAGTTCGTTATTGGGTGCGTGACATAAATAAAATTGTTATGTGATTTCAATATAAAATGATGTAGGGAGCGAGACACCATCTTTTCCCTCCAACCCACCCTCATCTGCCAGTGGTGCATCCTGCTGAATAACGGACGAGGCTCTGGCAACCGATTGGTGGCTGTATAACCATCACGGTTGAACGCGTAGCTAAATGTCACAGGCCGATGACGGGCAGCAGCGTCACCGGAGCGAGGAGCTACGTCCTGCGATTGCCAACCCGCCTGCCCAGCGTGGCGTTTATGGGTAAAGCGTCCAGATGTTTCCCTAAAGCGGCGAATAACTGGAGAGGCCTATGTCCAGCAGTGGACTGACATGAGGCTGATGATGTGATTTCAATACGACATGAAACTGGCTCGATGGCACAATTTGGTAGTGACCCCTGCGTCCTAAACCATGGGTCGATTCCCAATCGGGACAAACATTCGTGTGATTAACATGTGCGTTTATTCCGTCTCTGGGTATTTAGAGGTACGAAAGGTCATTGACCCTTGAGTTAAGCAATAAGCTGACGTCTATTTGTCTATATCTATCTTCTTCTTCTATACTTATAATAAATCTGTAGAGAGGTCAATTCTGTACATTTAATATATAATTTAAAAATAACTATCAGGGGGTGATTAGTGAAATGATCGATACTGATGCCAAAAATGCAATCAGTAAAATTTTTGTCTGTCTGTCTGTCTGTATGTTCATTATAGAAAAAAAACTACTGGACCGATTTAAACGAAACTTGGTACGATTATTCTTCATACTCCTGGGCAGGTTAAAGTATACTTTTCATCACGCTACAATCAATAGGATCAGAGCGGTAACGGGAAGTATTGGGAAAACGGGAGAAATTTTTATCTGCATGTTTGATCGCGCACCACGCTTGTATGCATGGAATTAAATGCGGTTTTCACCAATGTTTTGCTAACTTAAAATTTAGGTATGTACCATTTTATGGAAGTCCGTATTTTTGAAACCCGATATCAACGCGTGCGACGCCGCCGGCACAGCTAGTTTTTAATATTACTTAGGTACAGGTTATTCCTGCTATGTATACTCTAATTTGATTGCCTTTTGGAGTTAACGCGAGCATAAATATTTAACGATCAATAAACATCGCTTTCGTTTTTCAACTGACTGAATTCTATTCCTATATAAACATGTTCCTTAATTTGAAGGGAGGGAACCTGTGGTATAAACCTTAAATTTTCATTAGGTACGAAACCGCTGAACATTTTTATTAGGAGTATGAAGAATAATTGTACTAGAGTTTCTATAACGAACATATCAGCATCATATAAAAGCAGTAAAATTAAAATTTTTGTGTAATTTTACACTAAAATGCGTGCTTTCTCCTCCAGGTATCACACATATGGACGCGATGAACATCTCCTCGGTGCAGAACAGCTCCCTCCTCTTGCGGGAGGTCCCGTCCTCAGTCCTGACAGTGCCGGCCTACAGCAAGGCGGTGAGCAGCGAGTGGTGGTTCATCCTGCCGATGTACTTCCTCATATTCATGCTGTCCGTCTGCGGGAACTGCCTGGTCATCACCACCTTGGCCAGTGATAGGCTAATGAGGACTGTCACCAATGTGTACCTGTTAAATTTGGTGAGTATATCCAATTAGCCTTTTATTTTGATATATTAGCATGGTTTGGCACATTATAAGGGGGGATGAAAGGCATGTAACGAGATGAGTATTAAGTGTGAATGTGGAAGGATATAGAGAAAGAGGAAGACCAAAAAAGGAATTGATGGACTGTGTGAGAAATGATATGCGTGTCAATGGTATGAGTGTGGAGATGACGGCTGATAGAGAAGAGTGGGATGTAATGTAGAGGTCTATCATCATTTCGCTCCAAGCCAACCCTCACCTGCCCGTGGTACATCCCGCCTAATAGCAAACGATGCGCTGGCAACCGACTGGTGGCTGTATAACCATCACAATTGAAGGCATAGCTAAATACCACAGACCGATGACAGGCAGCAGCGTCACCGGAGCGAGAAGCTACGCCCTGAGCGATCGCCAACCCGCCTGCCAGCGTGGCGATTATGGGTATATCCTCCAGATATTTGCCCTAAGTGGCAAACAATTGAAGAGGCCTATGTCCAGCAGTGGACTGCAATAGGCTCATGATGATGATGATGATGAGAGCAGAGTGGAAAAAGAAAATATATAAATATACCATTTTAAGAGAGGTAGCGAATTTTCGCTCGAATTGAGCTGCCCGTCCGGGGAAGGACCTCCACCCTATAGAATACCGCAGCCAAATGACCTCACGGGACGTGTTCCTGCCGGTGAGTAGGGTTTCCGGAGCTCGTGGGGGGTTGGGGTTGGGCCAGCATGGCAGTGGCAACTAACAGGTGACTGACCAGTTACTTGCCCGTTGTTACAGCGACTTGGGCTTCTCTTTCGCTTTCCATCAGGCGAAGGGAAGCCATTATGCCGAGCTACTAGGTATAAAAAAAAAATATGTGGCGACCCCACTTAGCATAAGGGCACGAGAATGATGATGATCCAATTAGCCTTTTTGTAGGAGCACAGAAATGTATCGAGGATAGAACTGCCTCCTGTGCCTTGAATTGCTTGCTTTAATTGAGGTACTTTCTCCTACGCCGACGTCAGTCGAGCGTACAAATAGTACAAGTAGTTAGATATTTGAACGGGCCGTTTTCTGCAACTCGCCATCTGAGCGCCTATTTTGCATGAAGTAGTACTACTAAGTAGTAGGCTATACTGTCCTAGGTTAGTTTCATTCTCGCACGCCCAGCTCATCCAGAAACCCCAGCAGACCATTCAGCCTACCCAAAATATCCTGGAGGAGTGTGCTGAGCTGATCAAGATCTCGGCGGTACGCTATCACTGCAGGGCATTTTAGCAGAATGTGTTGGCTGTTTCCTCTGCGTCTAGGCACGCTGTGCGCAAGTACCTGTCCGTGATGCCCAGCGTACAAATATACTACTTTTGTTAAGCACTGCAACGCTGGGGTCAGCGGCCGATAATTGTCAGCGGTTATAGGTTTTGCGGGATGTAAGGGAGCGGCCTATCACCTTTTCGCCTCATCCTCACCTGCCCGTGGTTCATCCTGCCGAACAACAAACGAGGCTCTGGCAAACCGACTGGTGGCGGTATAACCATCACGATAGAAGGCGTAGCTAAATGCCACAGGCCGATGACGGGCAGCAGCGTCACCGGAACAAGAAGCTACGCCCCTTAGCGATCGCCAACCCGCCTGCCCAGCGTGGCGATTCAAAAAAATCAAAAAATGTTTATTTCCTTTTAAAACATTTAACATTACACAATACATGCATTCATGTTTGAGATTGCCTGGTAAGTATAGAATAATACTTAGTTTGTGACAGGCAATCCCGCTCTTCTTCGTTACATTTACATACACTATTTTTATTTTATTTTAATATAGCAAACATTTTAAGATATCTATTATACTCGTATATAATTATCCTATAAGACAGCGTGGCGATTATGGGTATATCCTCCAGAGTTTTGCCCTAGGTGGCGAGCAGCTGGAGAGGCCTATGTCCAGCAATGGACTGCAATAGGCTGATGATGATGATGATGATGATGATAGGTTTTGCGGCTGATATGATCAGCCTTCTGCCACTTCAGCTTACTAATCTAGTGATGGCCTTGGTCCTTTTGGTTCATGTCATTTGGATTCGATCCAGCATTCCGGATCGGATCCGATCTACCTGGTGGATCGTATGGTAGAGCGAAAACTACTGCATGGAATTAAATGCGGTTTTCACCAATGTATTGCTAGAGGTCTAACTTAACCTTTAGGTACCATTTTATGAAGTCCGTTATTTTTGAAACCCGATATCCAAGCGTGCGACCCGCCGGCACAGCTAGTTATTTAAATAAAATAATTTAATTGGTTTAAAAAAACACCTCATTACTACTATTAATTTGAAAATGTACGTATTACGTTACAGCACTTGCCAGCCATCCTGCGCAAAGTTGTTACGCCCGTCCACGTCCAGCTGTTCCTAACGACATAATGTATAATTGTATGACTCCTGATAAATATGGCTGTGAGCTTAGAATAATGGTTCTGAGTTAACTGAAACAAACACTTGTGAACCTTTAAGCACAAATAACAATTACTCTTTCGGGTAATGTTCTATCGATATAAACCGGGTCGTGTTTCTGCTGGTGAGTAGGGTCTCCGGAGCTCGTGGGGGGGTAGGGTTTGGGCCGGCATGGCAGTGGCAACTGACAGGTTACTAACCAGTTACTTGCCAGTTGTCACAGCGATTTGGGCTTCTCTTTCGCTTTCCCATCAGGCGTAGGGAAGCCATTATGTCGAGCTATTATGAAAAAAAAAAAAAAACCGGCAAGAAACTCGGTATCTACTCTCTTTCATCGCCCATTTCAGTAACTGAATCGATTACTCGATACCTACACTGTCTTAAAAGTCATATCCATTTCCCATTATTCCCAAGGTCAGTTACCTTGTTGTTGTTAACGATGGTGTTATATAAAGGATAACCGCTAATTTTGGCCACTACCGGACATTAACCTACGAGTATTGTATAATTATCGACTAAGGTTAGAGCCCTACTAAGTTATGGCAAAGTTTAAACTACAGTTTGTGTTTCTGTCATTTTTCAGTTTATATTATAAGGCTTTTTTTAACATTAAAGTTTTTTTTTTAATTTGCCTATATTTTTACACATATTTTTATTTTTTTTTGTTTAGTAGTATAGCACTGCGTCTTACATTTGTGGTTATGTATTTATTTGTGGTAGGTACCTTCCTTGTTCTGATACCCATAACACAAAATGCTACTTACTTTGGGATCGGAGCAATGTATGTTATATGTGATGTTGTCTGATATTTAAGTATTTATATTTAGATACCTTATATTTAGGGAGGTTGTGGTGTTGATAGAATGTATACTGTCAAGAATGCTATGTCATTATGAAATATTTATAAGCTTTCCGCCCGCAGGATCTCATCTGTCAGCTTTTTACGATATCTCGTTTCAACGACAATTTCAGCAATGTTACGCAATTTGCCGTAGTGGTTAGATTTTTTTTTATTGTAGCTCGACATCATGGCTTCGCTACGCTTGATGGAAGGCGAAAGAGAAGCCCAAGTTGCTGTGACGACAGGCAAGTAACTGATCAGTTACCTGTCAGTCGCCACCGCCATGCCGGCCCAACCCTAACCCCCCACGAGCTCCGGAAACCCTACTCACCGGCAGAAACACGACCCGGAGGTCACTTGGCTGCGGTATTCTGTAGGGTGGAGATCCTTCCCCGGACGGGAGGCTCAATTCGAGCGAAGATTCGCTATGCCCTACCTCTCTTAATTACATACTCGCTGCGTGCTGCGAGTTAGCGTGCCAAGAGGGTGCGTAATAGATAAAATCTATTCATAATTGATTACTATGAAGATTCTCTCGCCAAAACCGCGGTTGGTTCCTAATGTACGTCCATATGAAAGCATATAATTATAAAACCCGGGTGCGATTTTTGGTCGGATCTTTCGAGACTTCTAGATAGGTAGATGATAGATAGAATATTCTTTATTGCACAAAACACAAAATAAATACAGAAACGGTGATGCAGACATTTTGTGGTCCAATCTAGGCGGTCTTATCGCTAGTAAGCGATCTCGTCCAGACAACCTTCAGATAGAGGAAGTGTAGTTTTCTGAAGAGAGGGGCGACGTTGTGCAAACTGTTCTAGGTTGGTCTGTTGATCTTTAACTACAGTCATATCAGTTACCAAGTTTAATAAAAAAATAAAAAATAAAATAAAAATAAAATAAAAATAAAAATCGTTTATTTCAGGCACATGCCCATATTAAATAATAAGAATTAAATACAATACAATGTCAATCAAATATCAATTAATCATTTCATAAATAATATAAAATAAAATAAAAATCAAGACAAAAATAAAAACATGAAATCACACATTACAATTAAATTAAAAATTAAAATAAAAATACTTTGACTGCCGAGAAACTAGACACAATAGAAAAACTATTGTTTGTCGGTCACCGGTGACCGTCATGGCGCTCAACGTGTTAATACAAATGTTATGTTATTCTACTATCACCTTTTTTTAAAGGAGGGAATGCATTAGGCTCCTTCACACCCCCTAAACCCCCCTGTGTTGGCAGAGCGCAGCAACTTGCAGTGATTCGGGTAAAGCGGCAGGCACTCCTGGTCTGGGGAGGGGACCTACCCCTATTATGATCATGTAGGGATAGGTCCCCTATATACCAACATATCACAGGCTGACACAGGAAGGTTTGGGGGGTATGACTACTCTTGGAGGTGTGAGTCCTACACACCACGCCGACTCCATTCGGATTCGATAAGGTGCAGCGCAGGTGGCAGACTATCCGTGACGCACTTTTTAGTCTGTGAAAATAGAACCTATACAATTATATGCAGTAACGCAGACGACGCGCAAAAAGTCCGGCGCACAAAAAATCCGTGTAATTACGGCAGACCGGATCGCGTCGCGCCGCGCAACTCCGCACAAAAAGTCTGCGGAAAAAATGGAACGTTTGTTTCAACACGCGCTAACGCAGACGGCGCACAATTTAGTCAGCCATCTGCAGTTGCTAGGGTTAGACGTAACTATAGAAAAATAGAGTCTACGTCGCAACAGCCCTGCCGACAGAAGGATCGAAGATGTGCGTCGTCTGCGTTGAGTCTGTGAAAATTCCGCGACAGACTTTTTGCGCGCCACGCACTCTTTTTTGTGCGCCGCAGACTCGTTCGCACAAAATGTGTGCAGTCTGCGCTGCACCTAAGAAGGTGCCTAATGCATTACTTTCTAAAAAAAACATGTGACCGGCAATTAATTAATGATGTACGTAATTGACGATGAAATTTTCGCCACACGAGATTGTAAAAGATGGTGATAATGGGTATATTATATACCTATGGCTCTATTGTTTAGACTATACATAACTAGCATAGTGAAATACTGACTGCTTTCTTCACTGTGGCGCTATAATGTTCGCCAAAGACTAATGGACTAAAGTTTATACACAAGATGAGCAAGTGTTCCGTTTCAGATAGTTATTTTGTTATTTATGTTCTGTTGTTGCGTCCAGTTTATTTATTGCTCCAGGGTCGTGAGTGGATTAACGAGTCCCATTAATTAAGCATCTGTCCGGGATTAAGAATGCCGCAAAATATTGGAGATCTATTGCGTACTTAATACAGACACGAGATTGGTTTGGCTTGACCGAAATAGTGGGAATAATAAAAATATCCTCGCTGTGGTTCTTCTCCGTGATTATAGTATGGGGCCCTTCAAAGAGGTTGTGAAAAGGTTTTAAAGGGTCGGCAACGCGCATGTGATGCCCCGGTGTTGCAGGCGTCCATAGGCTGCGGTAACCGCTCAACATCAGACGGGCCGTAAGCTTGTTTGCCACCCTAGTGGTATAAAAAAAGAATCCTACTTTGCAGTTGCAAAGACTAGAAGTCTAGTAGTTACTAGACTTCTAGTTTTTACCACTACAGAGTTAACGGGTGTCAAAAATAGATAGATAGAAGGTAAGCTAAGAGAGGTAGGGCAAAGCGAATCTTGGCTCGAATTGAGCCGCCCGTCCGGGGATGGACCTCCACCCTATAGAATACCGCAGCCAAATGACTTCCAGGTCGTGTTTCTGCCGGTGAGTAGGGTTTCCGGAGCTTGTGGGAGGTTAAGGTTGAGCCGGCATGGCGGTGGCAACTGACAGGTAACTGACCAGTTACTTTCCCGTTGTCATAGCGACTTGGGCTCCTCTTTCGCTTTTTATTAGGCGTAGGGAAGCCATTATGTCGAGCTACTATAGGAAAAAAATAATACCATATAGTAGAGCGTAATTTAAAAGAAAGGGTGAGGTGATCTATCATCTGCACAGTACGAATGGCTTCGGAAACAGTCGATAAGAAAAGACATGGTAGGTACGGTCTTTTTTGCCCGACTTGGCGGAGACACTTCTGTACCTTCAGATTAGACGACACAGACATTGAACTAATTCTAGAGTACGCAAGCAGCTTAAGCACTTGTGTAAGACGAACTTGACAACTTTTATAAATTAGGAGCTTCTCAATTCGACTGTTTTTTGTTTATAAATATTGTAATACTAAAACATGTCACAATTGGCGATTTAAAAAGAGTAACTACCGAGTTTCTTGCCGTTTCTTCTCGGTAGAAATCTACTTTCCGAACACGGCGGTAGCTTCCTTTACATTACTTTTATTCACATTTTTACATCCTACTTGTTGCTAGACTGACGATTCTTATGTACTTATTTTAAGTCGATGTGAATAACGGTATTTTCATTTCATTGTTGTTGTATGTACGAGTATGTTACAAGATATCTCCGAGAACTGTGAACCGTTCTGGATGCTTCTGTTTTTGTTTGAAAGAGTGTACTTCCTAGTTGGTCCCATTTGCATCATTTGGCAGTCGTTTTATGTGAATATGTATGGCATAGTTTACACCCAAACCAATACAAACGGACAAGTTTATGCACACAAATATCGGTACTGTGCGAGAATCGAAGCCGTGACCACTGGATCAGAGGCAGCTTTCAATGCGTCAAACTGGTGGTACGAGGATAAGCGAATATTCATTTAACACATTGCGAACGAAATATTTACATGGTTTCAGCGATACAGCTCGGGGGACGCGTTTGCAAGGCTTCTTAAAAGGCCGCTCATCCCGCAGGAACTCATGACGCCATTAGGCATAATGCGAGTTGTAATGGGAATGTAAATCACTAAAACATGTGTAGACTTATTTTAGTGATTACACAGGGTTGTTCGTGTGGTTTTAGAATAAGAATAGGAGATAGGGTATGGGTAATTGGGTATCTCATTCCGTCGGTGTCGTAGAAGACGACTAAGAGAAAATCAGGAAAAGGACAGCAGCGTTTACTTAAGAGAATAAGAATAAGAACAATTTATTTGATTAGATCACAAAAAACACCTGTTAAATAATATTTATCAGGCTCAGTACAACAGCTGTGGAAAGTGTCTAAAGTAACATTGCAGAATGACAACTACCCTCCGTACTAGTTATAAAACTGTATTGTGGCAGTGTAGTATCACCGCGAACACTTATTATAAAATTTACAACAACTATTTTACCCAGACACGCAAAACAGTACCTATTGCGCGCGCGCAGCCGCCAGCTCGGATATTATTGGTTGTGCATTAGCTTACAGACATAGTACATGCAAAAACATCAGAACAATAATTGATATTTTTGTGATACATTTTTAACTTATAAGTAACAACGAATATAATTGGACAAATGGTATTTTGTGTCAATATAAATTTTAAGGCAGAGCGAAGAAGTAAGGCAAAGCGAATCTTCGCTCGAATTGAGCCGCCTGTCCGGGGAAGGACCTCCTCGATATAGAATACCGCAGCCAAATGACCTCCGGGTCGTGTTTCTGCCGGTGAGTAGGGTTTCCGGAGCTCGTGGGGGGTTAGGGTTGGGCCGGCATGGCGGTGGCAATTGACAAGTAACTGACCAGTTACTTGCCCGTTGTCACAGTGACTTGGGCTTCTCTTTCACTTTCCTTCAGGCGTAGGGAAGCCGTTATGCCGACCTACTCTAAAAAAAACTTGGTTAGAAATAAAATCTCAGCTCAGCAGCCCGTCCCCCAAATGCCAATTGTTGAGATGGCCTATGTCCAATAGTGGACGTTTGAAGGCTGATGATGATGATAATGACTCAGTAAGCAGAGTTGTTACGAGTATAAAATATCATTAATCCCATTGGATTAAAGGAGTTAAGAAACGGAGTATTTTTCTTGCCGTTCACGGTGAATAAAATGACAATTTACAAAAAGTCTACTTTTATTTATTTAGAACAACCGGCAAGTTTGATACACAATAATTTCGTCCTAATTTTTAACTTTGAATCTTAGTGTCACAGTGCGACTGCAAAGTCATTTCACAGGTCTACTCATGCTCATGTACGATGTTCACCAAGCTCCTCAAGTTCAAAGTCAAAGTCAAAATAATCTTTATTCGTATAGGTTTTTTTAAATTAAAAAAATACTTACAAATCGTCAAAGCTACAAACTACCACCGGTTCGGAAAGCAGCATTCTACCGAGAAGAAACCGGCAAGAAACTCGTGTAGTTGCTCTTTTCAACATAGTGTTTACAATATTATTATCATTATCATCACATTAATACTTTTAACAACGTCTACAGCAGAAGAAAAATATATTAATAAATCTAGCGTCTTCAAGTCATGGTAGGTATCACGATAAATCCTTGTAATTTTTTGACACAAAAACGCGGAGGAACTTAATTAGGGATTGCACAAATGATTAAAAGGGACGTAACAGTGAGAAATTTATTTTCAGAAAAGCAAAATAACAGTGTTGCGTTGGGTCAGTTTCTTAATTTTCACATTAATAATTTCAGCAATAGAAGACTGGCCTAAATGGCCATAGATGACTGGCCCGATGGCTCAGTTGGTAGTTACCACTGCTTCTGATCCAAGGGTTGTTGGGTTAGGTTGTGTTGTGGGTTCAATTCCCCTACAGTACAAACATTTGTTGTTCAAAAATATGTATATTCAAAAATATGTATACCCCGGGCAAACATTGCAGTTAGGTGGAAACAACTTTGAGGACGAGGTAAATAGGAGAATTCAGCTAGGCTGGGCAGCGTTTGGGAAACTTCGTCGAGTCTTCACATCGTCGATCCCACAGTGCCTAAAGACGAAAGTCTTCGATCAGTGCGTTCTACCCGTTATAACATAGGAGCCGAAGCGTGGACACTCACGGTACGGCTAGTCCACAAATTAAAGGTTGCTCAGCGAGCTATGGAAAGGGCTATGCTCGGCGTCTCTCTGCGGGATCGGATCCGAAATAAGGTGATCCGGCAGAGAACCAAAGTCACCGATATAGCTCACCGGATTAGTAAGCTGAAGTGGCAGTGGGCTGACCACATCAGCCGCAGAACCGATAACCGTTGGGGTAAAGGGTAGGTTGCGAGTTCTGAAGTGGAGACCGCGTCTCAGCAAACGTCATGTAGGACGCCCCCAGGCCAGGTGGAGTGACAATTTGCGCAGGACGGCTGGCAAGTGCAAAGTGTAAGTTTATCAGTTGTCTAGTATCCATACTACAAGCTTCGGCTTAGTTTGGGGCTAGGTGGCGCTGTGTGGCCCAGCGTGGCATGTCTTGGGTTATTTACTTAGGAATGTAACGGTGCGAGTCATCATCTTTCGCTCCAAGCCACCATCACCTGCCCATGGTGCATCCTGCCAAATAACAAACTAGACCCTGGCAAACGACTGGTGGTGGTATAATCATTACAGTTGAAGGCGCAGCTATATAAGGGAGCGGCCTATCATCTTTTTGCTCTAAGCCAACCTCACCTGCCCGTGGTGCATCCTGCCGAATAGCAAACGAGGCGCTGGCAACCGACTGGTGGTGGTATAACCATCACAATTGCAGGCGTAGCTAAATACCACAGACTGATGATGGGCAGCAGCGTCATCGGAGCAAGAAGCTACGCCCTGCGATCGCCAGCCAGGCGGGTTGGCGATCTAACTTAAAATTTAGGCACCATTTTTACACTTTGTAAGCGTCTCTCGCGCAAACTATTCAGTTTAGAAAAAAATATATTAATAACCTCAATATCATTTTTGAAGACCTATCCATAGATACCCCACACTTATTGCTTTTTTCTATTATTGTATGAAAATCTTAATGCGGTTTACCGCATACATCTACTTACCAAGTTTCCACAGTATAGCACTTATAGTTACGGAAAACAGTGGCTGTGGCATACGGATGGACAGACGGACAGACATGACGAATCTATAAGGATTCCGTTTTTTGCCATTCGGCTACGGAACCCTTAAAACACAGTGTACCTACGTACACACGTTTTTTTTCTAAATGACTACGATAGCCAAAGCCGGCTTTGTCATCATCATCGGTCTGCTGCTCCATATTGGCCTTCCGTTGCCTGATGGAAAGCGAAAGAGAGGGCCCGGTCGCTGCGGCAACGGACAAGTAACCAAATCAAACACTGTCTTGTCAGTTGCCACCGCCATGCTATTCTTTAGGATTATTCCGGCTATCATCATCATCAGCCTCTCCTGTTGTTCGCCACTTAGGGCAAACATCTGGAGGATATACCCATAATCGCCACGCTGGGCAGGCGGGTTGGCGATCGCAGAGCGTATCTTCTCGCTCCGGTGACGCTGCTGCCCGTCATCGGTCTATGGTATTTAGCTATATGCCGTCAATTGTGATGGTTATACCGCCACAAGTCGGTTGCCAGCGCCTCGTTTGTTATTCGGCAGGACGCACCACGGGCAGGTAAGGTTGGCTTGGAGCGAAAAGATCATAGGCCATTTCCTTACATCCCGGCTATACACCGATTGATTTCGAAACGCGACCGAAGTCACTTCGCGGATGTTTCGCCGGGTGCACGGTAGTCGCCAGTTAGGCGGGGAAGCCCTACCACAGATAGAGGAGCTGAACCTCTAGAAGTACCTTCTTCTAGAGGGAAATGCATTGGACACCTTCACGCCGTCCTCCGGCGTGTGTGTGAGTCCTCCACTTAACCGCCCTGTATCGCCATTGGGCAGCAACTTAAAGGACTCAGGTAGCGCTGAAGCATAGTACGGCCGTATATTCGTAGTATATTCTCTGGTCCGGGGAAGACGCCCCCGCGCTTACCACTCGGAGCTTTAGAAGAAACCCTTAGTAAACTCTTACGGCACCAACGGGAAGAAACGTGGCGGGCATTTGTACTCTTTGCCGTTACCGCGTGAAAATCTCTATCACGACTCCTGAATCACTCAATGATTAGGTTACTGATATATTTTTTATTGTTGCAGGCCATATCAGATTTCTTGCTGGGCGTTTTCCTGCATGCCCTTCACCCTCATCGGGCAAATATACAGGAGGTTCCTGTTCGGGAGCAGCGCTCTGCAAGTTAATACCATTTCTACAAGGTAACTATAATCTTTGTTTAGTTTTTAGATTTAGAAATATCATCATCACCATAATCATCAACCTGAAAACTTCACTGCTGAATATAGGCCTCCCTGGGCCTGTCCTGGGCCTGAGCTGTCACTACGCTTGGCAGGCATGTTGGTGAACGCAGTAAGTTTTATTTGTACCCAGATGAACGCTACTGTCAATTTCCTGATATTTCCTTAGTCTTCTTCTAAGTCACCCACGAGATGGCATGGGATTCTAAAACCGGGAACCACACACACTGAACTTTAATACCTCCTGGGTACATGGCCAGATTGGATATACAAGTATACCGTTTTGCAGAAAGTTGATGAGGGGTGAAAAAAAAACAGCGCCGTTCTTATCAAATATCCCTGGATTCAAACCAATATACCAATAGCTGGCTTAATTATAGATTTACACTTCAAATGCAAACGCATCACGTGTTGTAATGTCAATCACTTCATCCAATTTGAGTTAATTCGATGCTAATATCATGTCGAATCCTCGTCGCTTTGCAATAGGTACCCGTGCTAATTAGGCAATTAAGGTCGTATTGTCGCCAATTGGAAATGGCGTTTCACAAAACCGGTATTATGGTTTGGCTTTATTAACTTTTAGTCCACAGTATTCAGTTTTAATAATAAAAATAGAAAATATCTTTATTCATATTGATTTATGAATTGTGTTTGTTATCCTAATAAAAATGACTACCGCCAGATTTCAACGGTGATTTCTACCGAGAAGTACCTGCAAGAAACTCTATACTTAGTCCTTTTTTAGGGTTCCGTAGCCAAATGGCAAAAACGGGACCCTTATAGATTCGTCATGTCTGTATGTCTGTCCGTCCGGCCGTATGTCACAGCCAGTTTATTCCGAAACTATAAGAGCTACTTATTGAAATTTGGTGCGTATATGTATTCTGTAAACCGCATTAGGATTTTAAAATAAAATCAGAATAAAAGCCAAAACTTTTTTTTATCAAACCTATACGTGTGGGCTATCTATGGATAGGTATTTTAAAATGATTTTGAGATTTCTAAAATCATTTTTTTTTCTAAACTGAATACTTTGCGCGAGAGACTCTTCCAAAGTGGTAAAATGAAAAAATATATGATGTGTATTACTATGTGTATTTATATTATTGTATGTGTTGTATAAAAACTTGATGATGAAAATAATAACATTGATCGTTTTACATTTTAACGCTTGGACTATGATGATCAGTAATAACTTTTAGGCCAAAATATTAACGATAATTGACAGGCTCGGTGGCTCATTTGGTAGTGACCTCTGCCCTCTGAGCCAAGGGTCGTGGGTTCGATTCCCGCACAGTACAAACATTTGTGTTCATGAACATGTCTGTTTGTATTGGTCTGGGTGTTTTCTATGTATAATATGTATTTATTTACAAAAAAAAAAAATGTATCTAAGTAAGTTTATCAGTTGTCTAGTACCCATAGTACAAGCTTCGGCTTAGTTTGGGGCTAGGTGGCGCTGTGTGGCCCAGCGTGGCATGTCTTGGGTTATTTATTTATTTATTTAATTTTTAGGGACTAAGAACGTTTTTGCCCATTTTAGATTTATCAGCTTGAATACATGTGACATGAAACAAAAACAGCATTTCTAGCTAGGTACAACTTGACTAAACCTCCGATTTTTGTACTTGTTTTTTGTTGGCTCTCAGCTCTTATACTATGCATAATTCGGGGTTGCCCCTTTGGTGATATTGTTAATCCATTGGTGCACATTTCATTCCTGTCGATTCTGGGTTTTTTGTTCATACATTTTTGGCCATCTCCTTTACACAATGTCAAAATGGATTTAAAGATGAAAAGTGTCCAAAGTCAAAGTCGAAAATGACTTTGTTCACCTTTATGAACAATAATCTCTCAAGTCTTTTACTTGCGACAGGCTTTTACAAATCCACACGACAAAATACATTTATTTGTTTGGCTGGCACCGACTTCAAAAATAAGTGATAATTGTACATATAATTTGTATTATGTAGATAATTATTTATGTTAGTTAGGTAACGCTTTTTAGTTATGCAGGTATAGTTTTTGTCAGATTCAAATATTGGTCCTTGTTTTTTGAAGTCGGTTTAATATTTTTTTATAAAGTCCATTTATCTCTCGATTTTTAGTTGTGTTACTGTGTTGTATACTTAAATAAATGCTAGTTAATTTCCTTAAGAGTTTTACTTAGGAAAGAAAAATTTTGCTTTAAGTCAAGTGAAGACTTTGCGATCTAGAATCAAGCAAATTACTTACTAAACCACCTGCCCTATTAGCCCTGCATAAGTACATACTGCTACCTAGTTTCCATCGACCAATAGCAGTACCGTCCCCTAACTCCTTACCGTTAAGAAGTTCTGTGGCTTCATCTGCACCAGATGTTGACGCCCGGAAGCATATACTTGAGTAAGATATGATTACGTAACAAAAACACCATATGAGCATACAATTTTCGGTTGCTGCTCTCAATTTCTCCCGGACCCCATCATCAGATCCTGACCTGGTGATAATGGGACCACCTTGGAAGTGTCCTCTGTCTAACAAATAAAATTCATCTATAATTGACGGAAATATCGGTGAACATACATAAAAAAAATATATCTTAACTAATATTATAAAGCTGAAAAGTTTGTTTGTTTGTTTGTTTGTTTGTTTGTTTGTTTGTTTGTTTGAACGCGCTAATCTCAGGAACTACTGGTCCGAATTGAAAAATTCTTTTTGTGTTGAATAGACCATTTATCGAGGAAGGCTATAGACTATATAACATCACGCTGCAACTATTAGGAGCGAAGAGATAATGGGAAATGTAAAAAAAAAAACGGGGAAAAAATAACTATTCCACGCGGACGAAGTCGCGAGCACTGCTATATATTATACATACAGACGAATTGAGAACCTCCTCCTTTTTTGAAGTCGGTTAAAAATATTAAAACCTGTTGCCTCCCACGGGAACACGGCATCTTTCCCCACCTTAGAGTCACTCCCAAATACACGGACAGTATGTCTCGTCCCTCATATAGTTATTAAAATCAATCTAAACTAATACTACATACTCATTTCATACAATATTCATTTACTTATACACGATGGGGTCACTCCGTAATACCCGGCCGGTATATCTTATCCCTGGTATCAAAGTGGCTCTAAATGAAACTTAGCTACACATTTTATATTAATTAACTTTTTTACGGCCATTGACATCTATACTTATAATAAATCTGTAGAGAGGTCAATTCTGTACAGTGAATATATTTTCAAAATAACTATCAGGGAATGATTAGTGATCGATACTGATGCCAAAAATGCAATCAGTAAAATTTTTGTCTGTCTGTCTGTCTGTCCGTCTGTCTGTCTGTCTGTCTGTCTGTATGTTCGTTATAGAAACAAAAACCGGCCAAGTGCGAGTCGGACTCGCGCACGTAGGGTTCCGCATCACTGAAAGAATGAAAATAAATAGGTATTTTGATTTATGACGTTTAAAAAAAACTACTGTCTACATTTTATTCAAAACAATTTTCGTTAGTAGTTTGCATACAAATACACATCATATATTTTTTTCAGTTTTATCATGCCCGTATTTTAGAAGTTACGGGGGGGGGGGACACATTTTGCCACTTTGGAAGAGTCCCTCGCGCAAACTATTCAGTTAAGAAAAAAATGATGTTAGAAACCTTAATGTTATTTTAAAATACCTATCCATAAACACACCACACGTATAGGTTTAATGAAAAAAAAATTTTGAGTTTCAGTTCTATGTATGGGGAACCCCAAAAATTTTGGATTTTTTTCTAATTTTATTTTAAAATGATAATGCGGTTAACAGAATACATCTACGCACCAAATTTCAATAATGTAGCTCTTATAGTTTCGGAATAAACTGGCTGTGAAATACGGACGGACAGACAGACAGACATGACGAATCTATAAGGGTCCCGTTTTTGCCATTTGGCTACGGAACCCTAAAAACTACTCAGCGGATTTTAACGAAACTTGGTACAATTATCTTAACTAATATTATAAAGCTGAAGAGTTTGTTTGTTTGTTTGAACGCGCTAATCTCAGGAACTACTGGTCCGAATTGAAAAATTCTTTTTGTGCTCAATAGACCATTTATCGAGGAAGGCTTTAGGCTATATAACATCGCGCTGCAACTATTAGAAGCGAAGAAATAATGGAAAATGTAAAAAAAAACGGGGAAAAAATAACTATTACACGCGGACGAAGTCGCGAGCACAGCTAGTTCTTCATACTTCTGGGCAGGTTATAGGATACTTTTCATCACGATCAATAGGAGCAGAGCAGTGAAGGATAATGTTGGGAAAACGGGAGAATTTTTAATCTGTATGTTTGAACGCGCATCACGCAAAAACTACTGCATGGAATTAAATGCGGTTTTCACCACTGTATTGTTAGAGGTCTACTTAAAATTTTGACACCATTCACGGAAGTCCGTTATTTTTGAAAACCGATATCCACGCGTGCGACGCCGCTGGCACAGCTAGTACAAAATAAGATCTATTTTTGTTTATAAACATAACAGCGGAGATATATTAGATTTACCTTCACTCTAATTCCGTGTTTGCCTCCAGTAAATGAATAAAGATTGTTCGTTTTAATAAATTCCGAGAAGATAAATAGGTACGTAATCATTACAAGTCAACAAAATGTTTAAAGTCCTTACTATGTAAAAGTACGTACTAATGATTGAATCTGAGAGTTCCGTTTGCGTTTCTACGTGCAAACAGCGGCGGGCTCAATGTAAACTTTGCACAAACGAGATATTGTAGGTACATTTGCTAAAAATAGAACAGACTTGGACTTTTTTGTTTTTATTAATTAAACGTATATATGTCGCAGTCATCTGGTTGAATCTCCTATTCAATTGAATGGCTAGCGCGTTCATTGATTGACGACATTCAATTGAATGCCTAAAGGACAACTCGTCAAATTATTGATTGAAACGTTCAACGTCTTGACTGAACGTCATTTTAGCATAGTCGTTGAATGGGTAAAAGCCAACTTTAGTTTATAATTTTTCTTTAAAAGTATCCGGCGGCGGCGTATTAATAGGTGAATCCATGCTGTCACACTATTTTATTACGAATCAGTCAGTTTATAGTAAATCTAATAAAAAAATTATCAACACTGTTCATATTTTTTTCATCATCTTTGACGCCATATTTGTTTTGGTGACTACTAACGCCGCGTGGGCAAAGAATGAACTAAATTACAATCACCTGACTGCTTTTACGTCCGCTCTTTTCAAAGGGCTATGTTTCAATCCGCTACCTAGTAGGTCGTTAAGTGACGCGTGTTTAGTTAACGTTCGGTCTAGTCATTTAATTGAATGTCGTCATTCAACGAACGCGCTAGCGATTCAATTGAATAGGAGATTCAACCAGATGACTGCGACATATATAACAGTAGCTGTAGGTGGATAGAAAACGACTGTACCTAGTCAATAAGGATTGATTGAAATATTTAAATAGAGATTTAGGAGAGCGACTTATCGCACTATCTTTTCGCTCTAAGCCACGACTGACTATCCTCACCTGCCCGTCGTGCATTCTGCTTTGGGCAGGCGTGTTGGCGATAGCAGGGCGTAACTTCTCGCTTCGGTGACGCTGCCGTTCACGGAAACCCTACTCACCGGCAGAAAGATGACCCTGAGTCATTTGGCTGCGGTATTCTATAGGGTGGAGGTTCCCCGGACGGGCAGCTCAATTCGAGCGAAGATTCGCTATGCCCTACCTCTCTAAAATGTCTGTCTGTAAAGATGCTGTCCGTCATCGACCTGAGGTATTTAGCTACTCCTTGTGTAATGTAATGTGATGGTTATACCCCCACCAGTCGGTTGCCAGAGCCTCGTTTGTTATTCAGCAGGATGCACCACGGGCAGGTGAAGGTGGCTTAGAGCAAAAATGTCGATCATGGGTCGTTCCCTTACATCAATTACTCAGCAGCAGTTCTTAAGTCAGGAACTCTTAAGAACTGCTACTGCTACAGAAGCTCGCAGTGGTACACCTCTGTGCATCGGAAAGCACAGAATGTTGTTCGTTCTTTGCGCTGTTGTTCATAATGCTACTGATCTATGTCTGGTTCGTGTTAAACTATCGTTCCATAAGGTTTATGAGATTCGACTAAAATTGATTGTTTGGTTAATCATTTCTTATCAAATATGTTCAGGCATCACGGTACGTTGGTAGCTTTATTTTACTTGCAGTAATAAATCATCTTATCGGTTATTATTTTGGTTATTCGACCATGTTGGGAGCTCACGCAAGCTTCTGCGCTTCGATATTATTCTTTTGTTACAGTTCGAGTAGAACATTTTTTTCTTTAGCTAATGATTGCAAATTGTCCGTGATTTCGCGATTTAGAATAGAACCATCCCATCTCATCCCTTGGATGTAGTATAAGACGGCTGAGAGAATATCAGGAAACGGGAAGCAGCGTTTACATGGGTACAAATAAAACCTACTGCGTCCTCTTTGGGGCAATGTTTTGAGCCTAAGTTGCGGACGATGCGAACATTCCTTGTTCGATTTCCGGACTCGGAATTTACCTCAAATGAACTTCTCTAAAAACACTTACTTCCTTAGTAGCTAACATGGCGCAAGGACCCAAAATGAGTCTTGGCTTCCAACAATAAGTAAGGATCTCCACTTCGGCCTATCCCGGGTCACCTCAGCGGTACATGAGCCGGCCGACAGGTCGTCGGCCGATCGGTCGGCCCAGATATCCTCGTTTCACCACACGATCCTGGCCCATTCTCTCAAGGTGGCCGAGCCAGCGGAGTTTGTACGCTTTTATATGTTATTATGTCTAAAAATACTTACTTATTTGGAAACCTCCATTTATTATCTGGTACTCATAGCATATGAGAAAACCTCAATTTGAGAGCAAGTGGTTCGAGTAAATTGCCGGGCGCATTTAAAATATACTTTTGCAACTTTAATATGCCAACGTTTTTCTACCGGTATCTGATGTCTGATGAAAATAAATTGCCGCAACGAAACCGTTTTAAATCGAAATTCAGATTAAGCTATCTATAGCTAAATATATTTTACATTATTATAATATATTAATACATATTACGAGTATATTTTCACTTATTTTTGGAGTCGGTGCCAGCCTCTAGGTATCTAACGTAGACTGTAGTTGTATGACGCGCGCGGCTGACAAAATACATTAAAATTTATTTGTTTGGCTGGCACCGACTTCAAAAATAAGTGATAATATAATATGTATTAGGGAAATAATTACTTACGTTATTTATCGCTTTTTAGTTATGGAGGTACAGTTTTTGTCAAATTAAAGTTTTGGTCGCTTGTGTTTTTTTAAGTCGGTTTAATTTTTTTTTTAAAAAGTCATTTTATTTCTCGATTTTTAGTTGCGTTAATATGTTGTGAACTTGAATAAAGGCTAGTTAATGTCCTTAAAAGTTTTACTTAGGAAAGAAAAATTTTGCTTTAAGTCAAGTGAAGACTTTGCGATCTAGAATCAAGCAAATTACTTACCAAATCATCTGCCCTATTAGCCCTGCATAAGTACATACGAGACTACTATCTAGTTTCTATCGACCAACGGCAGTACTGTCCCTTAACTCCATACCGTTAAGGAGTTCTGTGGCTTCATCATCAGCACCAGATGTTGACGCCCGGAAGCATATACCTGAGTAAGATATGATTACGTAACAAAAGCACCATATGAGTATACAACTTTCGGTTGTTGCCCTCAATTTCTCCCGGACTGACTGAACAAAAGTAGTACGCCTGATTCTGAGTCTTGGTTTATTAAGTTAGAAATAATACTAAATGACATCCTGTCATACTGAATGTTTAGGCTATCTTACCTTTCATCAAACATCATCAGCTTAAATGTTCACTTCTGAAAATAGGCCTCCCCCAATTTCCATAAATTTGCCTCAGTCATCACCTTTGGCAAGCGGGTTTTATTTGTACCCAGGTAAACGCAGCTGCCTGTATCCTGATATTATCGTCTTCTACGACACTCACGATAGAATCTTCATCATGATCAACCTATCGCAGTCCGCTTCTGGACATAGGCCTCTCCACTCCAGTTGTTCACCAATTTGGGCGAACATATGGAGGATTTAACCAATCGCCACGGTGGGCAGGTGAGTTGACGATCGCAGGGCGTAGCTCCTCGCTCCGGTGACACTGCTGCCCGTCATCGGCCTGTGGTATTTAGCTACGCTTTCAATCGTGATGGTTAAACCGCCACCAGTCGGTTGCCAGAGCCTCGTTTGTTGTTCGGCAGGATGCACTACGGGCAGGTGGCTTGGGGCGAAAAGATGATAGGTTCATGGGCACATATAAATTCCAACATAGTCTTATTGTAATAACGATATTTTACCTCAGACCCGACTTTGTATTCAACCGGTATCCTTGTGCAACATTACCGCATTAATGTAACCCGGATTTAGCTTGTCATAATAATGTTTTTGAGATGAATATAACGTACTATTGGATGTTTTGTGACTATTTTCGTCTGGAAAAATAGTAAGGTTCCACCTACGAAAATAGTAAGGTTCAGTAAACATGCTATCAAAGTAGACAGTTTCAAATTTGTCTCCCGCCCAAGCGTGACGGAAGGATTTTTCGTAAGTACAGAAAATTATTTTTACAAAATAAATGTTTTGTTTACTTTTATAGGAATAAAAAAATGTTTTTTTTTATTCATTACGGGTTTGCGCTTGGCCACAGATCACATAATTAAGTGATATCGACAGCTACGATGGAACGCGCTTACCTAGAAAATACCGATTCACTCTCGTCTTAAACACTAGAAGATTGTATGTCTCGGGGAACAAAGAGTCCGGAAAGGTATAGTTTGGCCGTTCGCGCTAAGGAAGTAGAGGCAAACCGCACCATGCGAGTCCTTGGGCCTTGCACTATAAAATAAATAAAATAATAAATAACCCAAGACATGCGACGCTGGGCCACACATCGCCATCCAGCCCCAAACTAAGCCGAAGCTTGTACTATGGGTACTACACAACTGATGAACTTACTTAGATACTTTTTTTTGTAAATAAATACAATTTATACATAGAAAACGCCAATACAAACAGACATGTTCATGAACACAAAATTAAATGTTGGTGCTGTGCGGGAATCGAACCCATAGGCAGAGGTCACTACCAAATGAGCCATCGAGCCAGTTAAAATGATGTGATTTTACCGTATCTCTATTCTTCCGGTGGTAAAAAGGGTAAGGGTAAGGTGTGTATTTAAACAAATGGTGTTCTCAATTTCTTTTTGGGTTAATTCAACCCACATCTTATTATAAATTCACAAAAAGTAGATTTCAACGGAAATTACATTTTATTATCATTACATTAGCAACAAGGAAAATGTATAATACAGTCAAAGAGTAGGTAAATGCATATCACAAAATTGGAAAAATAGGAGTAGGGCACCACTAACCATATTGGGAGTGTACTGTAGGCGCCCAGCCATTGGGATAAATCCTACCGTACCACTTTCAAAAGTCCCTACGACGTAAACGGGAAGTGGTTGGAAAAACACTTATTTCCACAGCGTATAACTGGGTAGAGATTGTCTAAACTAAAATGACGCGCCACACTAGTTAATTATTTTATTTAGTTGGACAACAAATCCGTGAATTGCGCTATTCCAACGATTGAATCTAACGGTCAACTGAACGACCAATTATAACTGCATGTATAGATGTATTATGTTCATCTTTGAAATTTGTTTGTGTGCGTAAAAGCGGTGATGAGGCGCGTCATTTTAGATTAGACGATCTCTACAAATAAATAAAATAAAACAGTTTCACTAGTAATACTTTTGCACGTCACACTTTTTCACTTCGATGTGTACCCTGCTGAGAAGAAGTGCCACAACAAACTCAACAGTTGGTCTTTTTTTAAAATAATATTTAATACAAAAAATCATTTTAATAAGCGCAAGCGAGCAGACTATCATGTCCATGTGATATTGTCATCCATATAATCTTGTACTTTATAATAACCTTTAGACATTAAACAGTACTTAATGCGAGTCAAACAAAATCCACTGCGGTCACCAACCCGCTTGCCAAGCGTGGTGACTAAGGCAAATCCCCCAATTGACAATTGTCATGAAGGCCTATGTTCAGCAGCGGACTTTTGAAGCCTGATGATAATGATGACGATGATGATATTTTTTTTATTGCCATTAGTGGCAGACGAGCAGGCGGCCAGTCTAATGTTAAACAGTAACCGCCGCCCATGAACATCAGCAATGCCAGGGGCACAGCCATGCCGCTGCCTACCGTGAGGAAAGAGCTCTCTTTAAACCACGCTTAAAGTGGAAGAAATTAACGCTGAAAACGAACAGTTCTGGACAAGATCGTCTCCAGGTGAAAATAATGTTTGTTCTTACATTTGTTGCAGCTGTCTCCGTATCAGTGGATGTATGGACGCTGGTCGCCATATCTCTGGAGAGGTACTTTGCAATCTGCAGACCTCTTAAGTCGCGGAAATGGCAGACCCAATGCCACGCCTACAAAATGATAGCCATGGTGTGGTTATTGTCAGTTGCGCTCAATTCACCAATCCTGATCGTATCCACACTGCAACCTATGAAGAAAAATGGTGAGTCTTAACACAACTTCGCACTACAAATTCCCAAGGAACGTTAGTTATGTCCACCTTCCCAAATAGTATTTATCTTCTTTTAGAGGCTTAGATTGCTTTGAACCCACTTTCTTTGGGAGTTTGCAATCTACACTAATAATTTATAGAGGAAAGATTTGATTGTTTGTTTGAATCGAATAGGCTCCGAAACTACCTACATTTGAATTATTCTTTCACTGTCGGAAAGCTACACTATCTCCGGTGAACATAGGCTATGTTATATTAAAAAAAAAAGTTAGGGATCCATGCTAAAACTCCAAAATTGTAACACAAGGTGTGAAAAAATTGCCAAAAAGCAGGTGCGGGGTCTTCATCTTCACGCATCGCAGGATTGTTGAAATAAAAACACCAAAAGATTATTGAATTTATTTGTAAATAGAAACAATCACTTTATAACTAAAATGGCATTCATGAGGCGTGATGCAAAACGATTAGCTTCCCGTTCAGAGGTGCGTACACGATGGCGGCTCGAGCCAGAGTGACCGTCGGCGTATGCGCGCAGCAACGTCATCTTTAACTGACATCTGTAAAGGCCCCAGTACACAATGGCCAGTGATGGGCCACTACAAGCCATCGCCATTGTGTACAGGAGGTAATGGTATATAGTCGCGGACAATTGTCCATCGTGGCACGCAATCGGAAAGGTGTCGGTTTTGTGGGCACACTTCAAAGGAATCGTGGCGTAGCGTGGCCTGTGGTGTCCACACAATCGGCCATTGCTTAGTTTGTCACCGACTGCTAACGGAGATAGTACACAGTTGCTTGCTAGAAGTAGAATTTTTGATCGCCCAAAATATAAGTATCGTGGAGCAATGAAGAACAAGTTTTATTTTTTAATTTTTTTGTATAACTTTGTGGCCGTACACACTTCTATAATACTACTTGCCCCTCGTCCAGTTTGTAGTGTTCCTGTGGCGCTTACTCGCATTTGCAACGCGCTACACAAGGGATGTAAGGGAGGGAACTACCATCTTTCACTCTAAGCCAACTTCATCTGCCCGGTGCATCCTGCGGAACGGGGCTCTGATGACCGAGTGGTGGCAGTGTAACCATCCAACCAAGGCGTAGCTATATGCAACAGGCCGGTAACGGGCGCAGCGTCATCGGTAAAGCCTCCAGATGTTCGCTAAAAGTGGCGGACAACTGGAGAGGGCTATGTCTAGTAGTGACAGAATCCGTAACACTGGACATAGGTCTCTCGAGTTCTAAATGAGGCATTCAGGATGGCCAATAATGGCCACTTTAGGCAAACAACTGGAGATGCCTATGTCTAGCAATGGACTGCGAGGGGCTGATGATGATGACACGAGCGATGCAAACATGCTACTAACGAACAACAGCATCAGACTGTATCGACGCAGACAAGTCACGTGTCAGACGACATTGGGGTAAAAATGGAATAAGGGCATGAGTGAGTGGATCGCAGGAATTCTAAGCTCGCTTTATATGTGTAGAAAGATAAATAGGAATATACTTTATTGCACATCATACAGTCGACTTAAAAAAATCTGTCGAATTGAGAACCCCCCCCTTTTTTGAGGTCAGTTAAAACTAGATATACGCTGTGCAGGCGGGTTGGCGATCGCAGGGCGTAGCTCCTCGCTCTGGTGACGCTCTGCTCGTCATCGGCCTGTGTATTTAGCTACGCTTTCAATCGTGATGGTTATACAGCCACCAGTCGGTTGCCAGAGCCTCGTTTGTTATTCGGCAGATCACGGGCAGGTGAGCGAAATGATAATAGGTCGCTCCCTTATATTCCATACCATACATAAATAGTACCTATGAATTATTATGTAATATTTTTTGGGAAATAAATTATTTTGTTATTATATAGAAAATCAATGGTTTATTGTTTTGATTATATACAGACTCTAAAATGTAAAACGTTTTACTGTGGAAAAACAAACATTAAATATTCAGATTCTATATTGACATAGGCACATAATGAAATACGCTCGTTTTGAAAACAGTTTAAAACCCATTAAACGTAACGTTTAAAAAACTGGATGGATCACATTTGGACGGAATTTCCCTCGGGTGCTCCCCTAATATATACATAAATCAAAAGTAAAACCGCACAATTAGCATATTCAAACAGTTTTCAACAGAAATCGTGTAAGGGTCACATAACATACCATATTATATCTCTGTTAGGTACGTAACTATATGTAAAACAGTTCTCCGCCGCGTCTGTCTGCAGGATCGCGATAAACTCGGGTAAGAGCGGTTTCGCACTACGTCCGATCCGAATCCGATCCGAACTCGAGAAAATATAATCTGTAGGAGGTAATCGTAGAACTATATCTATGGTAATTTACTAATGACACTTGATACTGTAAATTGAAGAATTCCTATCTTCTTCAATTTATCTCCTTCTCCTCGCGTCGTAATCCTCATAACTTAGGTTAGTGAAGTTCCCCTTGGAGCTTCTTTCTGATGATGTCCCGTCATCTGTTTCGATTTCTGCCATCCAACATTTTGACGACATTCCAAGTTGCAATCCGCCGGGTGTTAGCCGGATCGCCCGACAGAGTCGCATCAGTATTTGTCGCTAAATCCATTGGTTCCTTTTTCTTGGGCTGATACATTATGGTGGGCGTCCTTCCATGGCATTCTTTTAGATGTGATTTAGTACCTCACGGTTTATGATACCGCTCCGCGGTGGAGTTGTCGGGTTATTTACCGCCGCCCGATACTCGACGTTTGCAGTTTTCCAGATGGGTTGCTCTTCTCCAAAACCAACCCTCTTCCTTTTTCATCCGGGCTTGGAACCGGCAACGGTGGAGACAGTCAATTTATCTAGTGCATAGGTAAGTTACATTTCACGGATGCGGATCGGATTAGGATCGGATGTAGTGCTAAATCGCTCTAAGACCGTCTGGGAGAGATAGATAGATAGAAACTCTTTATTGCTCAAAAACACAGACATTACAGGAAAACACATTACAAAACAAAAACAAAGTACAATTTAGGCGGTCTTATCGCTTATAGCGATCTCTTCCAGACAACCTTCAGGTAGAAGAAACCAGATTCAACAGAGATGGGTAAGCTAGTGCAAAACTATCTATTTCACATTAAACACGTAAAATAAGCCTACATAAATATACCAAGTAATACATATTCCATAGACATACATAATATACATATACTCGTAAATATACACATAAATAAATTATACATTACATATATACATATATTGAGTATGAATTAAGGAAGATCGTTTTTACAGACAACACCGTCTCACTTGTACAACAAATGTACTCGTATACTACTTTTTGTGTGCAATGAAGTTTCTACCTATTTAACTCTGAAGTCATTGCATGGATTTTCATACGGTTTTCACAAACAGATAAAGTAATTAATATTTAATCTTAAGAGCCGGCTTCTACCGAACTGTTCAATGAATCGAAAGTATTTTATTAATTTATTTTTGTAAATAGTTAAATGTTAATGACACCACACAACTACCTACATATATAAATAAACATGCATCTTCGAAATGTTTGTATGTACCTAAGTCCATAACTTATGAACAACTGCAACAAATTGGACGATTCTTGGTTTTATGTATTCGTTATTGTTAAGACAAGTTTTTTGTAATATAAAAATTACAAAAAATTATTTCGTTACAACACAAATTACAAAAATATGGCAATACTAAGTACACTGGGTCAGCTAGTATTTATATACATAACTGTCTAGCTAGACACGCAAGAGCAATGGAAAGCAGCAACTGCAGCAAAACACTCAATTTCAGTTGCTGTTAGAGCAAACCGTTTGATAATCCATTTGAGAGTTTTTTAAATCATCGCGTTAAGACATATGAAACTTTTATATTAATAATAATAATAATAAACTAATCAAAAACGTATGTCATTTACTTGGCTCTGCCCGTAAATGGCATCTATGTTACCAGCTATTACAAGCTGAGAAATATCGAAAGATAAACGAAAAATAATAATAATAATAACCCAAGACATGCCACACTGGGCCACTCATCGCCATCTAGCCACAAACTAAGCCGAAGCTTGTACTATGGGTACTAGACAACTGATAAACTTACTTAGATACTTTTTTTTTTGTAAATAAATACATATTATACATAGAAAACACCCAGACCAATACAAACAGGCATGTTCATGAACACAAATGTTTGTACTGTGCGGGAATCGAACCCACGACCCTTGGCTCAGAGGGCAGTGCTCACTACCAAATGAGCCATCGAGTCAGTCGTACTATATATTACGAGTACGTAGGATTATATTTAGGTATTAGAAGAAAAAAACAGTCTAGCATCTTCAAAATTTATTTCCCCCACAGCCTTCAAATGCCGAGAGGTCTGGCGCAGTTTAGAACTGGAGAGGGCGTTCAATCTAGGCTTGGACGCCGGTCTCCTTCTAGTGCCGATCTTCGTCATGTCGGTAGCGTACTCGCTCATCGTCACGAAGCTCTGGAGGGGCATGCGTCACGAGATCCAGCACAACTTCAACTGGCAGAAACACTGTGAGTTTTTCAAGAACTGTCAGATTTTTAAACACTTCGAGTTTTCTAAACACTGCGAGTTTTGCAAACACTGCGGGTTTTTAAAACACTGCGAGTTTTTTAAATAGTGTGTGATTTTCAAACATTGCGAGTTTGTCAAACATTGTGAGATTTTACAAACATTGTGAATTACTCAAACACTGTGACATTTCAAACACATAGTTTTACAAAAACTGGGCTTTTCAAACACAATTACTTCGAGTTTTTGAAACATTGCGTTTTTCGGACACTGTTTTTAAACTGAAAATATACTTACTTGCATACTGATGAAGCGTTCTTTTTTTGCAGTAACGCGACCAAACAGCTGCACTCATCTGAAACCTGTTACATCAATCCAGAAGGCAAGCTCTTTAGAACTGTGTTGTAAAAACAACTGTGTGGCGAAAAAGGTACATCATTGTTAAGCTAGATTTACCTACAGAAATGTATCAAGGATAGAATAGGCATGATAGAACGGCACGCGTTAGAAGCGTGACTCAATCTTGCACTCTTGAGCTTGTACGTCAAATAGAACATCGGAGCGCTATGCATCTAATACGTTTTTTTTTTTTTTTTTTTTTATGCGAGAGGCGGCAGACGAGCAAGTGTGATGCCTGATGGTAAGCAGTCGACACCGCCCATGGACACCCGCAGCTCTAACCGAGTTTAGGGTCGCTGCCGGCCTTTCAAATATGAATACGCTCGTTTCTTGAAGGTTCCCAAGTCGTAGCTGTTCGGAAAGACTGCCGCAGGAAGTTATACGTGTTCTGAATGTATCTTATCGCACTCTTTTCAAGGAGAACAAGCAATTTAATGGAAGTTGAGTGATACGTATGCATCTTTATCACACTCGAACAAAGTGTTCCGCAAATGCTATGATTGTTTTAAAACAGGACGTGATGGCCGTTCGAACATCTTGGTACGTTTCTGTAGAAACAAAACGTGGGCTAGACTATTAATAATGAAACAATCTGACTCCTTTGATTGAAATTTGACCACAGAGACAAATTTTTGAAGACGTTACAGGCACACTCTCTAAAATAGGAAATTTCTTTATATACTCGTAACGCATTATAACAAACACTCGTCAATCGTCAGGCAAATAAAATAAACTCTACCAGTTGGTGTCCACTGAGAAGAACCAGCAAAAAACTACTACTAAGTAATTTCTTGCACGAAAAGTTGAGTAAGGGAGAGAAGGGCAGCTTTAAAAGAAATACAACTGAATACTTATCAACATGTATTTGTTAAATAATTTATAACAAAATTCTAAATTAACTGTGTCATTTGAGATCAATTAACATAAAACAAAAAATTCTAAAACTTTAAATCACTCCAAATTTCTTTTAAATTTGTTTTCCTCACAGTCATCGTCATAGATTTAAAAGATTTTCACAATAGGTCTCTTAAATTCTTGTTAAGGACTAAAACTTTTTATTCCCTTTTTCTATCAAAAAGTTACTAAATCCTCTAATTAAGGCGTAGCCATAAGCCGTTGGTCCGGGATTTAATCCCTCTGCGGTCGTATCAATTTGCGTCCCTCCAGAGCTTATAGCTTGGCCAGACTATACGCGACGCTCCTATAGGAAGTATTCCGGAAAATTGACCTGAATTGATTGAAGTATGTAGTTACACACTCGTTGAACTTGCCGAGAAACTCATTTGCGCGGAGGTACCTACCCTCAGGACTCTCAAATCATGAACGGTTCAGCAGCTTCCAACAGAATTGGCTACTGTGTACGGTCAGTCGCTAAATTATTAATTACTTTCGACAGGAAACAGTTGTCAAAAGCGAAGCAGATGTCAAAAACGTCCAGTCTTGCAACATGCAAGTTGACATGGAATTTAGGCACGTCATAAGATCAACGCACATTGACAAAAGCATCAAAGCGAAGAGGAAAGTAAGTTCTTCTTTTTCTTTTCATATTAAGAATAAGGCTTTGTTCATATGACTTTGTTCATTGACTGGCTCGATGGCTCATTTGGTAGTGTCCTCTGCCCTCTGAGCCAAGGGTCGTGGGTTCGATTCCCGCACAGCACAAACATTTGTGTTCATGACCATGTCTGTTTGTATTGGTCTGGGTGTTTTCTATGTATAATATGTATTTATTTACAAAAAAAAATTATCTAAGTAAGTAATACCTAGTGTTTGACTGGCTCGATGGCTCATTTGGTAGTGACCTCTGCCTTCTGAACCAAGAGTCGTGGGTTCGACCCCTGCACAGTACAAACATTTGTGTTCATGAACATTTCTGTATTGGTCTGAATATTTACTATGTATAATATGTATTTATTTACAAAAAAAAGTATATGTATAAGTAAGTTTATCAATTTGTCTAGTACCCATAGTACAAGCTTCGTCTTAGTTTGGGGCTAGATGGCGATGTGTGGCCGAGCGTGGCATGTCTTGGGTTATTTATTTATTTATTTATATAGTGAGTCTTGACTGACTTTGAGCGGCGTCATCATCAGCCCACAAATTTCCACTGCTGGACAGAGGCATCCCCCGATGACAATTGAATAAGAATAAGAAATTTTTATTACTTTTGGACATACAACACAGCAATAAAAAATAGACACATAAGGTACATACATTTTGAAATCACACCACAACAATAAAAAAGGAGAAAAAAAAGACAATATTAAAATGAGACCAAAACAAAACATGAAGCCTACGCTAAATGGCACGGTGCAAGAAAAAAAAACCGGCCAAGTGCGAGTCGGACTCGCGCACGTAGGGTTCCGTACCACTGATTGAATGAAAAAACTTAGGTAATTTGATTTATGATGTTTAAAAAAAACTACTGTCTAGATTTCATTGAAACTAATTTCGTTAGTAGTTTACATAGTAATACACATCATATATTTTTTTCAGTTTTATAGTGCCCATATTTTAGAAGTTACGGGGGGGGGGGGGGGACACACATTTTACCACTTTGGAAGAGTCTCTCGCGCAAACTATTCATCTGAGAAAAAAATGATGTTAGAAACCTCAACATCATTTTCAAATACCTATCCATAGGTATCCCACACGTATAGGTTTGATGAAAAAAAAAATTTGAGTTTCAGTTCCATGTATGGGGAACCCCAAAAATTTTGGATTTTTTTCTGATTTTACTTTAAAATCTTTATGCGGTTAACAGAATACATCTACGTACCAAATTTTAATAATGTAGCTCTTATAGTTTCGGAATAAACTGGCTGTGACATACGGACGGACAGACAGACAGACAGACAGACAGACAGACAGACAGACATGACGAATCTATAAGGGTCCCGTTTTTGCCATTTTGGCTACGGAACCCTAAAAACTACCTAATCTTAGGATACTGACACTTATAAAACTTACCCAAAAGTTACTTTCTTTCGTTGGTACTAACAAAATTTCAAAACATTTTCTTTGTATTCTGCTTACTACGAGTTTATATCAGTCTGAATAAACAAGCATAAAAAAGTATATGTATAAGTAAGTTAATCAATTTGTCTAGTACCCATAGTACAAGCTTCGTCTTAGTTTGGGGCTAGATGGCGAGCTTTTTATTTCGGAAAGTTTGGATTCGATAAAAAAACAGGACATCATAGACAAATTCAAAATTCTTATCCCCAACATTTCTATTCTTACAAGGGAGTCGCTTTCCCTCCTTGGTTCCCCTATATTTGAGGAAGCCATCCCGAGTTTTCTAAATTCTAAATTAAACCTTTTTTCAGAAATGTCCGAAAGACTTCTCGACCTATCCCCACACGTTGCCCTCCACCTCCTTCGTTCATGCCTCTACACACCGAAACTAACCTACACTATGCGCTGTTCACCTGTTTGAAAATTTTCCTCTCACACTTCTTCTTTAGACCATTCGTTAAAATCCATTGTAGGCAAAATTCTAAATTGCAATTTCGACGGTCGTTCTTGGTCCCAGGCGGTCCTCCCTGTCAAATTCGGTGGCCTGGACATCCGGTCTATTTCCTGTGTGGCTCTCCCCGCTTTCTTGTCCTCATGCTTTGGTTCGCTACCTCTTGTCAGTACCATTCTAGATTCTTCTTCTGGCATTGAGGTGGCGCACCTGGCGGAGGCGAGGCAGGCGTGGAGTGCTGCACACCCATTGGCGGATGCCCCTTCCGAAAAGCATAGCCAAAAGCTCTGGGACCTCCCGGGTATCAAATTGGCACAGTCTCAGCTCTTAGTGGACAGCGCTGACAACACGGAACGCGCCCGGCTCCTCGCGGCATTCGAAAGGGAGTCAGGGTATTGGCTTCAAGCCCTGCCTTCTCGCAACATCGGCACACTGCTTGATGCCAATACCCTCCGCGTAGCTTGCTCCCTCCGTCTGGGCTCAAAAATTTGCCTAGCCCACACTTGTCACTGTGGCCAAAGCGTGGACCAGTTCGGACGCCACGGGCTCTCCTGTCCCCAGAGTTCGGGTCGTGGCTATCACCACTGCGCCCTCAACGACATCTTGCGCCGTTCTCTTGCCACTGCCTCTATTCCGGCCACGTTAGAACCTCGTGGCCTTTTCAGGGACGATGGCAAGAGACCTGATGGCGCCACGCTAGTGCCCTGGAAACTCGGTCGACATGTGTGGACACTTTGGCTGCGTCACACATCCAGGGCACTGCGGCGAGGGCCGGCTCGGCTGCCGAACAAGCTCAACTACTCAAGCGCCGCAAATATTCATCTCTCCTGAGAGACAATGAATTTGCGGCGTTTGCAGTTCAGACATTGGGACCGTGGGGTCCGGAGGCCAAATCTCTCGTAAAAGAGATTTCGTCTAGACTGGTCCAGGCTTCGGGCGACCCCAAAGCTAGCCCGTACCTCGCTCAGCGCATCTCGCTAGCTATTCAGCGAGGTAACGCTGCCAGCGTCCTGGGGTCACTGCCACAGGGTCCCGTTTTAGAAGATTTTTAGTGTTTGTACATATTAGTTTAGTTTAGGTTTTATTTATTATTTTTTATTTATAATATGTAACTTATCTGTAAATATCACGAGAAATAAAGAGATAAGATCCTCAACAAGCATATAATTTGTAATCCATTTTTTTTAAAAGTAGGATACTATTAAGGCCCTAATGGCAAAGACTATGCCTATGTACATTTACATATAAGAAGTTGACAAAAATTTTATTTTGTCCACGGTGTTTTTAGGGCACCCTTTGTGATTTGTATAAATTCAATAGTTCACCATAATACTAGTCCCTAAAATGAATTTGAAACAGCCGATATAGACATGATTGCTGACCGCTCTTGACTGCTGCCTGCCATATTTCAGTTTTGATGATATGCAGCGCCACACGCGATTAAATGTGTGTATATGTGTTTGTTATTATATAGGAGTTGATTGAATGAAAGGTAAAATGCGGTTTACGATTTATAACGTATTAAAAAATACTAATAATGGTTAATCATTCGCTTATTTTAGAAGTTACAGGGGGGGGGACATTTTTCCACTTTAGAAGTGTCTCTCGCGCAAACTATTCAGTTTAGAAAAAAATATAATAGTAACCTCAATATCATTTTTGAAGATCTATTCATAGATACCCCACACGTATGGGTTTGAATTTTGAGTTTCAGTTCTATTCTAAGTATGGGGAATCCCAAAAATTTATTGTTTTTTTAATTTTTGTACAAAAATCTTAATGCGGTTCACCGCATACATCTACTTACCAAGTTTCCACAGTATAGCTCCTATAGTTACGGAAAAAAGATACGGACGGACAGACGGACAGACATGACGAATCTATAAGGGTTCCGTGTTTTGTTTGCCATTCGGCTACGGAACCCCGAAACCCTGAAAACGACGACACTTTACATTCGGCGTACGGCATTTTATATAACGTATTTATCTTTGTCAACGCCGTTTGTATACGGGCGAATTATAGAATTTGCCTGCGAAATATCGATCGTTAACCAATGCGCCGCAATCATCATTCGTGCGACTCAACCGTTCACTGAATGAGACGGAAGCGAAATGCCATGCTTGCTGTACTACCCCGACATAATTTGAATAATGCTCATTAAAAATATGCCTAACTAGCTGTGCCGGCGGCTTCGCACGCGTGGTAATCGGGTTTCAAAATAACGGACTCGCATAAAATGGTACCTAAATTTTAAGTTAGACTACTAGCAATACATTGGTGAAAACCGCATTTAATTCTATGCAGTAGTTTTCGCGTGATGCGCGATCAAACATACAGATAAAAATTTCTCTCGTTTTCCCCAACACTTCCCATCACTGCTCTGCTCCTATTGATTGTAGCGTGATAAAAAGTATACTATAACCTGCCCAGGAGTATGAAGTATAATTGTACCAAGTTTCTTCAAAATCCGACGAGTAGTTTTTGTTTCTATAAAGAACATACAGACAGAATGACGGACAGACAGACAGACAAAAATTTTACTGATTGCATTTTTGGCATCAGTATCGATCACTAATCACCCCCTAATAGTTATTTTGAAAATATATTTCATGTACAGAATTAACCTCTCTACAGATTTATTATAAGTATATATAGATAGATAGATATAGCTACAGGTAAACGAACTAGAATCAACAATTAGCTCGCACGGTAAGGTTCGCCTCGACTTCATAGTGCGAATGACCAAGCTAGATGATCTCTAGGATTTCAAGGCGAGAGTGACCCGGTTTTGATGGGTGAGCGCACTCGTATTCACAATGTAGCGATTCAAACATCAGGCGAGTTAAAAACCCATTTTATAAGAAAAAAATGAAAAAAAAAATCTTAAACCAACGCATAAAAAGTCATCAGACTCTGGAGTAAAGTCTGTCATTTCATATTTTAAACTAGTAAAGTTTTATTATTATTTGAAACAAAATCTTTTAATTGAATTCTGCGGTAAATACCGTGCCATTGAGATTCGTTAATAAAGCCTTTTCGTTCGGATGAATATCTGAAGTTATTAATTAAATTTGGCTTTTAATAATATACTAGCTGCTGCCCGCGGCTCTGCCCGCATGAATATTCCTATAAATCATAGCCTATGTGTTAATCCTATAAGCTATATTACTGTATAGTTTCATTTAAAACCGTTTAGTAGTTTTTGCGTGAATGAGTAACAAACATCCATACATGTATCCATTCAAACAAGCTTTCGCATTTAAAATTTTAGTAGGATTACTTAATCACAACTAAACGGGTAATCGAAGCCAATGAACAGTTCTTTTTATTGAAAAGGTAAATAATAAACGTATTTTGTAGTGCTTACAATGTCGTAACATACATAGGTATGTTACGACATTGTATAGTATAGACTAGGAAATGAAATCTCGCCTAGGGAGCACGCCATCGCTCCCTGAAAGCTGAGTCTATGGATATTTAAGAGATTTTATGCCCTACCTCTCTTGAGAGAGAAGCGAAGAGAGGTAGGGCATAGCGAATCTTCGCTCGAATTGAGCTGCCCGTCCGGGGAAGGACCTCCACTCCACCCTATAGAATACCGCAGCCAAATGATCTTCGGGTCGTGTTCCTGCCGGTGAGTAGGGTTTCCGGAGCTCGTGGGGGTTAGGGTTGTGCCGGCATGGCAGTGGCAACTGACAGGTGACTGACTAGTTACTTGCCCGTTGTCACAGCGACTTGGGCTTCTCTTTCGCTTTCCATCAGGCGAAGGGAAGCCATTATACCGAGCTACTATAAAAAAAAATTGTCCTCCCCAAAACAGGAATGCCGGCCATTTGTCATCTGCGCCTAGCCAGAGCAGGCCGTATGCTTCTGTCCTACCCGTATTCCTGCAAGTTGCTGCCTGGCGACTTAGGGAGGGCTAGTAGGGTTCCTATTCGGGAAGACTTGATTCGCACACACCACGGCAACTCCCAGAGAGGGCGTGACGGTGCCTCATGCATTCCGCTCTAGAAAAAAAAGTTAATTAAATCTCGAACCACGATCGCGAGGCCGTCCCGAAATTAGGCATTGCAAAACCGCAATATCTCGAAATCTAGACATGTTTGTAAAAAACATTGGTTAAATTCAAATGACTAAAATGTAATGGAACACTTTGTTGTGACAATGAGTTAAATCAAGATACGACATTAATTGGAAGAGAAACCCCTTTATTCTGTAGAGAACTTATTTACATGTAGGTACTCGAACCATCATTACATTAACCGAACAAATTGGCAATTACAACTGACAATTACAAATTGAGATTCAAATAAAATTAAAGCGAAATACGTCAATGGACTTGTGTTGTGTATCTAGCTGCAGCCCGTGGCTTTGCCCGCGTGAATAATGGTTTGTCATGGAGAGCTTCATCTCTCTCTATTGATTCATGTATGTGTTTCTTACTTTATCACACGTAACATAACAAGAAATGAAATGATGAAATTAAATAATGAAATGAAATGATGCTCTATTTCTCTGGAAACAGAGTTCAGTAGGGCTAATTGGAGGTATGAGAAGCTCTATTTTGCCATTGAACATGGGAAATGAACATAAGATAAATATTTTTTATTCGAATTGAGGTGTTTAAGAAATAGGTTGACATGAAATGTAGGTAAAAACACATATATTGGTCTAACCAATACACGCAATTTTATGCCTAAAAATTGTATGCCTCCTTTTATATATTATTATGTATGTTTTATGAGCGATATAGACAACTTTTCATTTTGATTAACATCGGAAGCTTTGGTGGCTAATAAAATAGCTACTTAGATTTAAAAATTCTTTGAACAAGAAATATAAAACAAACAACACATTCAAATGCGGAAAACTACTAGTTAGACTAAGAGTTTTTTTTTTGAAACGGTTTCAGCTGTTTTTTTTTTTTTATATACTACTAGGGTTAACAAAATGGCTGCCGGCCCGCCTGATGGTAAGCGGTCACCGCAGCCCATGAACGCCTGCAACACCAAGGGCATCGCATGCGCTTTGCCGACCCTTTAAAAACCTATTTATTTTAGACTTGAAGCGCCCCATACTGTATTCCCCTGAGAAAACTTGTGCAGGGAGATCATTCCACAAACGCAACGTTCGCGGGAGGAAATTCCTCTGAAATCGGACCGTGCGTGACCAGCTAGGTCTCAACGTGTGAGGATGAACACCCTGCCGGTGGCGCGCGGTGCGATGGTAAAATGAAGCTGTTGGCATCATATCGATGCCAACAGCTTCATTTTACGCTGTTTTATGCATTTTGTACTAGTCGTTATGAACCTAGCTTCTGAAAATATTTTTATCTAAAGAACGCGTATAACGTCGTCGACTATTTATGGCTCAATCTCGCCAATTTTGATAGATATCTACCATATTTGCAAAATAAATTATTTATGATTTATCACGTCATGTGCTTCAGGGTTGATCGGGAAATATTACCTACATAAGATGAGACTTAGCGAGATGAGAATCCCAATATAGCGGAAAATATATATTGCATTTTGTATGTAAATATAATCTTGCCTTCCTTATCTTTGCTAGACAGTTGTGTTATAAATCGACTGGCTCGATGAGCCAAGGGTTGTGGGTTCGATCCCCCCACAGTACAAACATTAGTGTGCATGAACATGTCTGTTTGTATTGGTATGGGTGTTTTCTATGTATTTATTTACGAAAAAAAGTATCTAAGTAAATTTATCAGTTGTTTAGTACGTATAAGCTTCGGCTTAGTTTGGGGTTAGGTGGTGATGTGTGGCCCAGCGTGGCATGTCTTGAGTTATATTTATTTAAATACTTTAACTGGTACTATAATAATGTACTTTATTTTCAGGTAATAAGAATGCTCTTTGTCATCATACTGGAATTCTTCATATGTTGGACACCGCTGCATGTAATAAATACCGTAAGTTTCAATAATATTAATTATTATATAATAATAGTTTATCCCATCTAACATTCACATATTAATTTGTCTCAAGGGATCTCTACGTTTTGGGCCGGTGCCCCCACGCAAGTTTTCTAAATGACAGGGAGGGTTAACGTTTCCCGTGATATACAAATGAAACAATAAAAACAATAATTAATAATATATCTTATACTTATGGTGTGATATTTTGATGAGAATATGCAGAACTTCCAAATTTTTACTGAAAACTGACTGGAATAAGCCTGTTGGCGATATAACGATGTACGTTTCTTGCCATTTATTATTATTTAACAATGATTGTATACTAACAAATAAGCTATAATAATACTAACCAGAACTTTACCAATACCTATATACAATTTATTGTCATTGTTCATTGTTTTGTTAGTCCCTCTCTAAATCTAAATGCAATATACACCCTGTCAAGAAAGTATCGGGAATTTATGAATAAAACGATTTTTTTTAATTATCATCCAAATTTATTTTATCGCCTTCAAAGTAACATCCATTTGAAGCGATGCACATGTGCCAACGCTTCTTCCAATCGCCAAATTTTCTTTATAGGCCCTTTCCGGGATGGCCTTCAGCTCTCGCGTCGAATTTGTTGTGATGTCTTCAATTGAGTCGAAGCGTGTTCCCCGAAGTGGATATTTTAGTTTGGAGTATAGGATAAAGTCATAGGCATACCTATGACTTTTCATCATCCTCTTAGCGTTGTCCCGGTTTGTGCCTCTAGGCCCAGGGTCCGCTTTGACCATGATCCTAGATTTAGCGAGTCTGGTTATTACCTTGAAGCGACTGCCATCTGACCTTTGTAACCCTCAGAAAGGGGAACCAGACAAATTTGGATCATGGTTACACATTCAGAATTAAACTGGATGTGCAGGTTTCCTCACGATGTTTTCCTTCACCGCTAAGCTAGTGGTATAATTCCGCACATAGATTTTTGCAAATCCAGAGGTGCGTGCCCCGCGCGGATTCGAACCGACGACCTCACGTGTGTGAAGCGACGATCTTACCACTAGGCTACCACGGCTCCCTGAAGCGACGATCTTACCACTAGGCTACCACGGCTCCCTGAAGCGACGATCTTACCACTAGGCTACCACGGCTCCCTGAAGCGACGATCTTACCACTAGGCTACCACGGCTCCCTGAAGCGACGATCTTACCACTAGGCTACCACGGCTCCCTGAAGCGACGATCTTACCACTAGGCTACCACGGCTCCCTGAAGCGACGATCTTACCACTAGGCTACCACGGCTCCCTGAAGCGACGATCTTACCACTAGGCTACCACGGCTCCCTGAAGCGACGATCTTACCACTAGGCTACCACGGCTCCCTGAAGCGACGATCTTACCACTAGGCTACCACGGCTCCCTGAAGCGACGATCTTACCACTAGGCTACCACGGCTCCCTGAAGCGACGATCTTACCACTAGGCTACCACGGCTCCCGGTTATCGTGTATACTTTATAATGGTGATAATTGTTACTCATTACTTTACATCATATAATGTAAGACCAGGGCCCTATTCGTGTTCGAATTTACGAACTAAAATTCGTGGAGGGCCAGATGGGTGGGATTTATGGTGCAAAAGTACGCGATCCGTTCAACGAACGATCGTTTTCGATTTTGGTGGTAGGGGCCCTGTTCTTTGATTTTTGATGACTCGACAAAAAATGCTCTATTTTGCTAAAACGTCATTCCTATATATCATCATCATTTTTATCAGCCTCTCACTGTCCACTGCTGGACATAGGCCTCTCCAATAGGCCTGTTGCCATAAAAAATGTAATTAGTCCGTCTTTTAGATTGTTCAAAAATAAAATACACGTATTTTTTCATTTGTAAATTAGACCAAAAATGACAAAGATATAGCCCGTTAAAGTTACGCGTGACGTCAAAGAGTGGGAGTTTTTTAGCCACTGAGTGATGTCAAGGACCCCTACTCCTACATTTTGATGCCTTGTATCTTTGTTATTTTTTGTTTAAATGAAAAAAGGAAAAATACGGGTCCAATATATTTTTATAATCCAAAATACGGACTAAATATAATGTAATAATTTTGACCCTAGAAACTTCCCTATTGTTCGCCACTTAATTGACGTGAGAGAGAAGTCACGTCCAGCACTTGCCAGCGATCCTGCTGCGCAAAGCGTCACTCCACCTACGTCCTACACTACGTAAACAGACCAATTTCGTTTTGGATTCTTGCTCTATATTTAATAAATAAATAATAAGATAATAAAAATCTTTATTTTCTTATCACAAACATTCAAACTTATAGCTTTGGTTTTTATACATGTTGTACAGGTCATCAGGCCCCCACCACCACGGAACAAGACAGGATAATGTAAGAAGCTACACATGTAGTGATCTGTTTGAGAGTAGGTAATAAATACTAAAAACTTATCAATTGCTAGACAGAAACTGTACTTAAACATGGCTTGGTGGCTCATAAAATATAAATGTAATAAAGTAGGTACACAATTAAGGGAAGGGATAGTGAGCATATATCATTCAGGGGGAGGGGTCATCTACTGACCCCTCTTTTTATATTAAACTAGAAAACCCGGCGAACTCCGTTTCGCCACCAGATGGCTGTAAATTTTTTTTTCCTTAATTTTCTTTGCTATAAACCTCACGGAGCCCGAGACCTTTCTAACGAATGCAAAACCGTGGAAATCGGTTCGTGCGTTCTGGAGTTATAGCGTCAGGGAGGAAAACCCGACTTATTTTTATATAGTAGATGTACAGACACACTTTTCTACTGTTTTATTATATGGAACGAAAGCTTTCGCATCGTTTGAATAAAGTAACGCACAAGGGACAGGATAACTAGCCTATATCCAAAAGTTGGGAGAGATTTCTTGTAAAGGTATAAATAACTACATTAATTATAGTTAGTACTGTCTACCTTGTTGAATATTCCCTTGAGCACTAGAATGTTTGACTACTCTTATATGTGCCGTACAAATTAAAAAGCGGAACCATTTTCCAACGCCTTATTTTCTTTATTTATTAAATAAACAACAGTTTAAAAAAAACTATTTACATAGTTTGCCTGTGGGATCAAGAGTCTCTAAATTAATAAAAACTTAAATACTGATAATTTACCGGTATAATAGTTAAGAAATACCTTTTAAGTTTTTGTTTTAAATGATTTTTTGTTCTTGTTTCCGGCGTACATTATGTCCTCGGGCAAACTATTCAATAGGTAATGGTAACCGTTTCTTATCACCAAATTAGCTACTTACTTTAGGTCGAATTTGCCCGCAGACATTGACCGGGTACAATGACTAATTGACCAGTCAAAGTCAAAGTCAAAAGTCAAAGTTAAAGTAAAAAAAAAAATTATTTGTATAGGTTTTTAGAAAAACACTTACAAATCGTCGAAGCTACCACCGGTTCGGAAAGCAGCATTCTACCGAGAAGACACCGGCAAGAAACTCGTGTAGTTGCTCTTTTCAACATAGTGTTTACAATATTATATTGTTATAGAAAAAAAAAACTACTAGACGGATTTTAACGAAACTTGGTACGAATATTCTTCATACTCCTGGGCAGGTTATAGTATACTTTTATTACGCTACAATCAATAGGAGCAGAGCAGTGACGGGAAGTGTGTGGGAAACGGGAGAAATTTTTACCTGTATGTTTGATTGCGCATCACGCGAAAACTACTGCATGGACTTAAATGCGGTTTTCACCAATGTATTGCTAGAAGTCTAACTTAAAATTAAAGCACCATTTTATGGAAGTCCGTTATATTTGAAACCCGATATACACGCGTGCGATGCCGCCGGCACAGCTAGTAGAAAATATAGATTGCTGAGAAAGGCAGATGAGCAAGCGGTCGTTACCGCCGCTCATAGACTCTGCAATGCCAGGGGCACAGCTAAGCCGCTGCCTACCATGAGGAAAGAACTCTCTTTAATCTCTTTAAGCCACGTTTGAAGAAAGACTAGTCGCAGTGATAAGGGAACGCTGCGGCTGGGAGCTCATTCCAGAGCTTGCGTTTGTAAAGAGATAATATTTTCAATATTGCCATGTCCAAAAAGAGCACATGTTATACTAGTTTTCCTACCGAGAGGAAAGAACTCTTTTTAAGCCACGTTTAAAGAAGGACAAGTCGCAGCGATAAGGGAACGCCGCGGCTGGGAGCTCATTCCAGAGCTTGCGTGTGTAAAGAGATAATATTTTCAATATTGCCATGTCCAAAAAGAGCACATGTTATACTAGTTTTCCTACCGAGAGGAAAGAACTCTTTTTAAGCCACGTTTAAAGAAGGACAAGTCGCAGCGATAAGGGAACGCCGCGGCTGGGAGCTCATTCCAGAGCTTGCGTGTGTAAAGAGATAATATTTTCAATATTGCCATGTCCAAAAAGAGCACATGTTATACTAGTTTTCCTACCGAGAGAAAAGAACTCTTTTTAAGCCACGTTTAAAGAAGGACAAGTCGCAGCGATAAGGGAACGCCGCGGCTGGGAGCTCATTCCAGAGCTTGCGTGTGTAAAGAGATAATATTTTCAATATTGCCATATCCTAAAAGACCACATGTGGCTCGGGATTTTATGTTTCGAAGATCCTAATAATACAAAAAATGCGTACTGCTAGACCTTTCTTCATAAAACATTCTCGATTTGTCAATGTTTTCGCCAGTTTACGAAAGAGCTCTTGGAAGCAGTCAAAGAATGAACGAATTCAAGTTCAAGTCGAAAATAAATAAGTTTTTAAAGGGTTGGCAATGCCTCTGGTGTTGGAAGCGTCTATAGGCTGCGGTAGCCGCTTACCATCAGGCGGTTGGCAGCCATTTTGTCACTGTAGTGGTATAAAAAAAAATGATTATACTCGTAAGTACGAGTTGATAAGTATCAAGTATCACGGACTCTGGCAAAGAATTCCAAAGCATAACCGTTCACACTATGAATGTAGAGGCAAAGCGCTGTTTGCAAGTTTTCAACATAAATCTCTCCCGGGTATCCTTGGTATCTCCCCAAGTAGGGGGAGTCCGGGAGACTTGCTCAGGTTATAGGTTTATAGCCGCGGTCTACCAATGACCGTCTCGACGTATCGTTAGAGCAAAATCTAAGTTGGTTTTTGAAAGGTGGTTCATCTCTCCCACCCGATAAAGTCTCCCGAACTCCCCTTATCCTGTTGCTGTGTAACTTTCACGTAACCTTTGTTCCAGATTTACCTGTTCTATCCCGAAGAATTGTACGGGTACATCGGCACTAAAGGAGTGATGTTACTACAACTTCTCGCCTATTGCTCCTCCTGCAGCAATCCTATCACGTATTGCTTCATGAACAGGAAATTCAGACAGGCGTTCATCACACTCTTCAAGACCTGCAAATTGTTCAGGTGACACATCAATTCCTTTAGACATGGGTGTTTTTGATAAGGTCCTGAGTTCGATTCCCGTTTTAGGTAACCAATTCTTTGAATTTGGTCCGGTCTTTCAAGCAGGACACAGGATAGCTAAAATAATAAATGCGCCAGACAGTTCACACCAACCCAGTAGTTGCAGACCTTTGTCTTCAACAACTTATCAATCATATTATCATATTTCTCTTGTACTGTGTGTACCAGGTGATGACTGGAGGCGTCTCCTAGAACGCCCAGATCCGAGCCAATTGAGAAAAGTTAATTTTCTAAATTGGACCCGACCGAGAATCGAACCCGGTTTCGTATTGTCTGCGCTTTGACGCTGTCAATGTCGCAAAATAAAGCCAAAACAGTCGATTCGGTACTCCTAGTACAAAAGAAGACCTTAGTTTGATACAAGGTTGTTGGTATCCTTTGGGGCATTCATTTTTATTTTCGCTTATTATGCGCGTTAATGGTACTTAAAAGCACATAGCCACTTACAGCCACTGGAACAATAAGCTAGAACAGCTAGTCATACAATAAATAAATAACCCAAGACATGCCACGCTAGGGCACACATCGTCATCTAGCCCCAAACTAAGCCGAAACTTGTACTATGGGTCCTAGACAACTGATAAACTTACTTAGATACTTTTTTTTTGTAAATAAATACATATAATACATAGAAAACACCCAGACTAATACAAACATGTTCAGAACACAAATGTTTGTACTGTGCGGGGAACGAACCCACAACACTTGGCTCAGAATCAGAGGTCACTACCAAATGAGCCATCGGGCCAGTCAAGTAGCAAGATATTGGTAGCAAATAATAATCGCAATATATTAGCTAGACCACTAAAAATTGTAAAGCTTCGTTTTAAATTGGTTTTATTAAAAAGTCTTTAGCATTTCAGGGGATGTTTTGTTGAGAAGTCGGAGTGTAAGCAGGCAACCCCTCAACCCTCTAGCCAAGACGCAACGGCCTGTGTAGTGAGGGGGAGTCAAACTGGCCGATCAGGTATGTCTATATATGTATGTCTCAGGTATGTAATGTATATCCATCATATATGTATATTTACCTATTGTCCGCTAAACGCAAGAATCAACCTTCGACTTTTTTTTCATATATTTATGTAGATATTAGTCGCCTGACGCCTTTGAGATGTGGTGCTGGAGAAGGATGCTTCGTATTCCATGGACAGCATTTCGGACAATCTTTTGCTGCTTTTCGCGTTTGTCTACGCAGAGTCCTAGAATACTTTGGTCACATTGCTAGGAAAGACGGTGACAACCTTGAGAAAATTGTGACTGGAAAATAGACGAGAAAGGGCCTCGCGGTCGCAGCTTAACACGGCTTTCCAACCAGATCAGAGGCCCTACTACAGAAAACGAAAACGATCGTTCGTTGAACGGATCGCGTATTTTTGCCCCATAAATCCCTCTCATTTATCCCTCCCGTGTTCGAATATACGAACTAAAATTCATCAACGTCGATTTTCAACAATTTAATTGATATATTAGAACACGGGAGGTCCCTCCCGTGTTCTAATGAGAGAGATTTATGGGGCAAAAATACGCGATCCGTTCAACGAACGATCGTTTTCGTTTTCTGTAGTAGGGCCTCAGCACCGCACTCGACTCTACTGTTCTCAACGCCACGCAACGCCCGTTTATTCTCAACGAGTCGCACTGTATCGTGTCACACTGTGACTGGTTGATTGATATTCGCATTGCGTAACAGTGTGACACGTTGCGAATATTTATTCTCATCTAGTAACACCAATTTTAAATTAATAGTGTTACTCGATCGGAAAAACAAATCGCAACTAGTAACAGTCTAACCCGATGCGAATTTTTATTCATATCTATCTAGTAAGACTGGAGTGTGAATAGTCTTACTCATTTGGATTATTTTTGCTTTTTCAGACTGTAGCTTTTTGAGTTTTGTTTTTCCGAACGAGTGGCATGTAAGTGTTATTCTGTGAATATATTCCAAATAAATTAATTTTCATTTCATTTTTTATTTTAAATACAAAATAGCTGTAAGACGTGCATTTAGGTGTTATTTTCCAATAAATTGTTTCACAGATGAAGTCTGTGAAACAATTTATTATTATATAACAAATAATATAACAACGCCTTCATAAACAAACACTTAGCGTTATTCGTTTACTTTCCATTCCAAAGTAAACAAAACAATACTAATTAAATTTCAGAATAAAGCATTTCGTCATTCAATTTCAAAATATGACAAACTTCGTGTTCGGTTTCAGAACCGGTAATTACGGAAATAGGGCAGTCCGATAAGTACTTAGCCTACAAAAGAAAAACAAAAATTTTGTAAAAGTAGCGATTTATTTCTCATCATTGTCTCTTTTCAACTCGATACACTTGACCCTGCGATGCTCCAACTTCTTTCATCATCATCATCATCAGCCCACATCAGTCCACTGCTGGACATAGGCCTCTCCCAACCCGTAAAAAATACATTTTCTGGAGGTCTGCAAAGTAGGCCTCCGTTGCGGCAATAACATCCTCATTCGACTCAAATTTCTGCGCGGCGAGTGACTTTTTCAAGTTTGGAAACAAAAGAAAGTCACACGGGGGCAAACCGGAGAAAAATACGGTAGATGGGGCTGCTGTTCGTAGCCTAATGCGACCGATTTAGCTTGGAGACGGCGGAGGTGTGAGCCGGTGCGTTTTTATGGTGGAAAGGCACTTTTTTCTCGCCAAATGGTGCCGTTTTTCTGTAATTCGAGGTCGAATCGGCCTAATAGTTCGGCATAGTAGAGCCCTGTGACCGTTTTGCTCTTCTCCAGGTAGTCTATGTAGATAACACATTGTGAATCACTAAACCGGTGGCCATCCCTTTCCCGGCCGATAAGACAGTCTTAGCCTTCTTTGGAGCATATTCCTTGGTCTCTGGTGTGTACCAGTGAATCCATGTTTCATTAACGATTACGAAACGACGCAGAAACTCCTTCGGATTGCGCTTAAACAGTGTCAAACACTGCTCTGAAGTGGTCTCACGGATGCGTTTGTTTTTCGGAGTGAGCAAACTCGGCACCCATCGAGTCGACAACTTTCTCATGTCCAATAATTCATGCAAGATATGACCCACGCGGTCTATTGATACTGTATCAGCTATCTCGCGTACCTTTAATCGACGGTCTGCCAATACTAATGCAAATTGCAAATTAAGAGAGGTAGGGCATAGCGAATCTTCGCTCGTATTGAGCTGCCCGTCCGGGGAAGGACCTCCACCCTATAGAATACCGCAGCCAAATGACCTCCGGGTCGTGTTTCTGCTGGTGAGTAGGGTCTCCGAAGCTCGTGGGGGGTTAGGGTTGGGCCGGCATGGCAGTGGCAACTGACAGGTAACTAACCAGTTACTTGCCAGTTGTCACAGTGACTTGGGCTTCTCTTTGGCTTTCCATCAGGCGTAGGGAAGCCATTATGTCGAGCTAGGTGGCACTATAAAAAAAAAAATAGATTGTGGAATTTTGTCACTTTATTCTTCGTGGTAGCCGTTTTTGGGGTATCTGGACGTGGTTCATCAAAAACTGTGCGACCGTGTTGAAACTCGTTAGACCAATGGAGAAGAGTCACCGTCCCGTACACAGCATCTAAGCACTCTTTGATTTCACTGCATTTCCCTTCCAAAAACAAGAAACTAATCACTGATCAATATTGCTCTTTTTTCCATTTTTTTTAAATCCGAGGACAAGCCTGCTTCTATACGCAGTCAAAACCAAACTACAAATCCAATATGGCTGAAATTTTTACTGGAGCCGTCTGAAATGTGGTACTTCACGTAAATAAATTTTTCTTACGATATTGGCGCCATCGGGCGGTGACGCTAAGTACTTATCGGACTGCGTGGTAGGTAGAATACGACTTTATTCGATTATTTATGTACCTAATCATAAGTACCACTTGTGTCCCGAACACTATTGTAATAATGAGGTTACACAGCACAGGTTGGGACCTCAAAACTCTTAATTAGATGATCCAGAAAATCTGATTATAGCCAGCTATAATCAGATTCAAGCCGGCCAGCCGGCTGATCGCAGATGGAGAAAGATAAGGAAAAAAAAATTAGTATCACAGCATAGTGGCCTAGCGTCGCCTGATTCAAAGCGAAAGATAGGATTAAGTAGCTACGGTAAAGGACAAGTAATGAAATCCATCGCTTGTCAGTTGTCACCACTGGTTGGTTAGAATTTTTTTTTTAGGTTTAGGTTTAAAGAAATTTATTCTCATAAGAAATTTACATTTCACTTAAAATGAGATAATACATTATAAATATTAAAAAAATAAAAGTAGTCGTCGGTGCCCGCTGATATATAAAACTTAAGTTTTTTCTTAAATGCTTCAACGCTCTTACATTCCTTAATGCTGTCTGGTAGGCTGTTATATAGTTGCGCTCCCTCAAAAAATATAGTTTTTTTTTACCGTAATTAGTCCTAGGAGTAATTAATGTTAGTTGGTTTTGTTTTCGCAAATTATGTTTATTTATTTTTATTTTTAATTCCAAATTTGATTTGATAGTTTTAGTTAAGATCTTTTTTATTATTTTTTAACTTAGGTTACTTACTTAATTACATATAAAATAAGTTTCATCCAATAAAAGTCTCGGTGAGTCGTTGTATAGCGGGATTTTAGACCACATGGGCATAATGAACTGCTCGCCTGCACTTGACAAATATTGTATTAATATCAGATCAAAAGTATGATATGTATATTTTTGAAAAAAAAAATCATCTCATCAGGCCTCATCCTCATCACGTCGAAGTGCAAGTAGGAAAAAATATTTGACGTGCAAAAGTATTTATTACTCGTGAATCATCACGAGTTATACTTTTGCACGTTAAACATAAATAAATCAGAAATAAATATTAAATACTAGCTGTGCCGGTGGCGTCGCACTCGTTTATATCGGGTTTTAAAAATTACGGACTTCCATAAAATGGTGCCTACATTTTAAGTTAGACCTCTAGCAATACATTGGTGAAAACCGCATTTAATTCCATAGGTACAGTAGTTTTCGCGTGATGCGCGATTACTTAAACATACAGATAAAAATTTCTTCCGTTTTCCCAACACTTCCCTTCACTGCTCTACTCCTATTGATTGTAGCGTGATGAAAAGTATACTATAACCTGCCCAGGAGTATGAAGAATAATACCAAGTTTCGTCAAAATCCGTCCAGTAGTTTTTTTTCTATAACGAACAGACAGACAGACAGACAAAAATGTTACTGATTGCATTTTTGGCATCAGTATCGATCACTAATCACCCCCTGATAGTTATTTTAAAAATATATTTCATGTACAGAATTGACTTCTCTACAAATTTATTATATTAGATATTTCTTCTATTTTATTTATTTTACTATCACTCCAGATAGCTGGAGTGAAAATAGATGGATATCTAGGGCGGAATCCTGGTCGTCCAGAATTTAAAGTGGTTGTTTGTCAACAGAGCTGGAAGGAGAGGATTGTGTTTAGCAGCGGCTCCCACAGCACCGCGTGCGGCAGTTACGGGCACCCGGCGCTCCCCGCGCCCGTCGTATTGCGGCCCGTCACACAAGTACGTCATTCTGATGATATAAATAAATAACCCAAGACATGCCACGCTGGGCCACACAGCGCCATCTAGCCCCAAACTAAGCCGAAGCTTGTACTATGGGTACTAGACAACCGATTAACTTACTTAGATACATTTTTTTTGTAAATAAATACATATTATACATAGAAAACACCCAGACCAATACAAACAGACATGTTCATGCACACAAATGTTTGTAATGTGTGGGGATCGAACCCACGACCCTTGGCTCAGAAGGCAGAGGTCACTACCAATTGAGCCACCGAGCCAGTCATATGATGATGATGATTCACCCGCCTGTCCAAACGTCCACTGCTGGACCCACCGCCGACTTAGACGCTGAAATCTCAATAAGTTCCTGTCCAGTCTAAGGCTTGATTTCCTCCTACGCTGACGGCGGTCGCTAACGTCAGTCGAGCGTATCTTCGGCCGCGTATGACATTAAAAAATTCCCGCACTCCGAAACCGATCGCTGTATCGGTCAGTCGTGTGCTTTTCTGATCGCCTGTGCCACGTACACGTGCGTACTGCGTAGCGGTCAGCTTCGCACTGAGCGCCTAAAGGTAGACTTTCGAGCAGAGCGGCTCCGGCGACACTAACGCAGCGATAGTAACGCGGCGATAGAGCGATAGCATTATGCAGTACGGAAATGTATGAACTTACGTTCGAACGCGGCGTGACAGTGACGCCGCGTCAGTGTCGCTGAGCGATAGCGGCCGTGGCATGTTTGCGCGAGCACTGTCGCACGATAGCTGCGATCGCATATGTTTTTGAGGTCTTCTTCTTCTTTGCGTTTCGATGGCAAATCGATAATTAAACACGTTGTGCCCAGTGTTCCGCCACCCCAACCGCACTCCCAGTCAGTTTTTGAGGTGTTAGGCATGGAATATAAACTGGAACTGACACCGGAGTCGCGCTGCTCGGAAGCCACTTTAGCGTCAGAGCCGCTGCGACACTGACGAAACGGCTCTGACGCGGCGTTAGTGTCGCCGGAGCCGCTCTGCTCGGAAGTCTACCTTAATAGTGATCTATAACGCTTCAGCGCACGGTAGTACGCGGCGCTGACGAGCGAGACCATTTTTTTTTCCTATAAAATAAAATAAAATAAAATAAATAAATAAAATAAAATAGTTTATTTCAGCAAATAGATTCACTAGTAATACTTTTGCACGTCAAACTTTTTTCCTACCAGCACTTCGACGTGTAGCCTGCTGAGAAGAAGTGCCGCAACAAACTCAACAGTTAGCCTTTTTTTAAAATATATAATACAATACAATAATATCGTTTTAAAAAGCGCAAGCGAGCAGACTATCATGTCCATGTAATATTGTCATCCATATAATCTTGTACTTTATAATAACCTTTTGACATTAAAATGGACTTAATGCGAGATTTAAATCTATGTCTAGGTAGATCAACAATATTTTGCGGTATTTTGTTAAACATTTTTACACTTTGTCCTATGAATGAGTTACCAGTTTTACGAAGCCTGAGATTGGAAACAGCAAGTTTGCTCTTAATTCTAGTGTTGAACTGATGAAAATCTGAGTTTTTACTATATAAATGTATATTCTTACGTACAACCATAATGCAGTCAAATATGTACTGTGATGCCACAGTTAGGATGTTAATTTCTTTAAATAATTCTCTAAGTGATTCGCGAGATTTAAGTCCATATATAGAACGGATCGCCCTCTTCTGTAATACAAAAATAGTTTGTATGTCAGAAGCTGATCCCCATAGGAGCAAACCATATGACATAACACTATGGAAGTAACTAAAATAAACAAGTCTCGCCGTTTCAATATCAGTGAGTTGCCTAATTTTTTTAACTGCATATGCAGCTGAACTGAGTCTTCCTGCCAGGGCTTCTATATGAGGAGCCCACTGTAACTTGGAATCCACAGTAATCCCTAAAAAGGTCGTAGACTCAACAAGCTCAATGTGTTCACCATTCATAATTATATTAGTATTTACTTGCCTCACATTAGGCATCGTGAATTTAATACATTTTGTTTTATTAGAATTTAAAAGTAAATTATTTGTGTTAAACCAATGCAATACCTGCGAGAGAGCATTATTTACTTCGTCAGATACTTGCTTATGTCTATCAGTTTTAAAAATTAGAGAAGTGTTTTTTTTGGGCGGTAGGTGTGAAATAAGTAAGTGGGCTTAATTTGAGTGCTGACATTTTAATTCATTAAAAATATAATCAGCTATTTTACACCTATGAAATAGTACATACCTGCTTACTACCTACCAGCTCAACACACACTACTGTTATCTACACTTGACAAGCACAGTTTCACACACATCACCATGGCACAAGTAGCTGCACAGCTCCAGGCGTCCCAGGCGGACATTGAGGCTCGCCTCATGAAAAGAATGGCTGAGTTTGAGTCCCAACTAAAGTTGCAGTCATCCCCCGCTGCTCCTGAGTCCGTGGCCAGGCTTACATCGGAGTTCCACTCTTTCCGTGACCTGGTGTGGGAAATTCTCAACCATCTCCGTAAGCAGATGGATGATTGTATCCACACCTTGGACTCGCTGGAGACTCGGAGTAGAAGAAAGGCTCTTCTTGTTACTGGCATCCCCGAGTCTGCTGAGGATCCCTTGATTTATGTGAAGGATGTTATTACGGATAAACTTGATTTACGGGATTCCGCTGCACGCATTGAGCAATGTCATCGGCTGGGTGAACGATCGGGTCAGCGTAGCAGGCCTGTGCTGATCCGCTTTAATAGTTGGAGCGACAGGATGGCAGTTTGGCGAAAGAAAACACTTCTCAAAGGGACCCCCATAGCAGTGAGTGAATTTTTAACAAAGAATCGCCAAAATGTGTTCATCGCTGCCCGGACGCACTATGGGATGCGAAGCTGCTGGACCCAGGACGGCGTCATCATCGTCAAGCTGCCCGACAACTCCAGACGGAAGATTACGACGCGGCGCGAGCTCGAGGAGTTGACCAAGGCAGCCCCGGCAGCCGACAGCGCCCCAAAGTGTCCACAGGTGTCTCCGGTTGATAAACCGACTGTGAAACCTGTTGCGGCGTCTCGGCCTACTCGGGGGCCGGAAACTCGGCGGCAGGCTTCCAAAAAGTAGGATGTTGGTAACATCATCGTAATTGTTGCTTAATTTACTAAGTTCACATGCCGGTAGAACACTAATTATTTTCTTTTTACTACCTCAAACTTATTTTTTCTTTCTTTTTATAGTGGAGGTGAGCATATTTGACCTTTGTTTACATTTTCTACCATTTGACGTTTAAACGTCATAGCTGTCAAATATCATAGCAATGGTTTTAACACATTAAGCCACTCTCCAGAAGATTTCGTTTTGTTCTTGTGATGTTGACCGGTTATAATTTTAGTTTTTTTTTTTTTCTCTTTTTTTGTTGCCGCGATGGCTTGTTACAATCTGTTTTGTATTTTATTAGACTTGTTTTATTTGTTGATCTCTTCTTGTTATGAAGTGTTATACCTGTGTTGGCTGGTGGGGAATGCAGGTGATGCGTATTTATTCTTCGTGCCTATAGTGTTTTAGCTTACTTATTATATATTATAACAATATCGTATATATTTATTTAAGTTTATTATATTATTTAATTTTTTTTTTGATTTTATAAAATTATTAATATATTTTTAAAGCAATTATGTCAGGTAATGACTCATTTATATCGGCAAATATGTCCTCTTCTAGTTTCTTCTCTTGTGACGGCATCTCCAGTGGTTCGGATACCGAAACCCTTGGTGACCAGCTGCACAATTGCTTCGTCAACAGCAAATATAATCTTAATGTCTGCCATATCAATGCACAGAGCGTACCAAGTCACTATGGTGAATTACTTGAGAGTTTTTCTTCCAACCGCGTTAGTGCCATCCTAGTGTCGGAAACATGGCTTAAACCGTGTTTACCATCTGCAGCTTACGCGCTTCCAGGCTATATTCTGATACGGAATGATCGGACTGGGAAGGGCGGAGGTGGTGTGGCTATATACCTTAGATCCGATATTCAATACAAAATTATCACAAATTCACCCAATAATTATTCAGCTACAGCTGAATACCTATTTATTGAGGTTTCTCTCGGTACGACCAGGGCTGCTCTGGGAGTCGTTTACTGTCCGCCTTCGGTTGAATACTTTTCTACTTTAGAGCCGGTATTGGAATCTCTGTGCACTGATTATCTCCACTTCATCTTGATGGGTGATCTAAACACCGACCTCTCCAAGCCCTCCACTCGCTCCCTGAAATTATTATCGATGCTTAAGTCCACCGGATTGAACTATCTCCCGCTTCTACCTACTCATCATAATATCGATAGTAGTGATACATGGATCGATCACATACTGACTCTCTCTACTCACCTCGTTTCCGGTCATGGGCAATTATTGGCTCCTGGCTTCTCTAGACATGACCTTCTCTACTTATCCTACGCTCTCCGGCCGCCTAAAGTCAAATCTCGGACAGTTCAGCTAAGAAGTTATAGTCGCATCAATGTGGATGAACTTCTACGCGATGCATCGGCTATCGATTGGTTACCGATTGAGTCTGCACCTAGTATCGACGGTAAGGTTGATTATTTCAATAGGCAAGTCATACAGTTGTTCGATACCCATGCACCTGTGCGCTCAGTCCGCATTAAGCGTCAACCAGCTCCGTGGATGACTCGAGGAATCCGCATGGCGATGACTCGACGCAACCGAGCCTTTCGTCGGTTTAAAAAAGATAGATCGGAGGAGTGCTGGCTTCTGTACAAGAAAGCACGTAATCGCTGCAATCAAATGATACGAGTTGCCAAGCGGCGTTTTATCCATGATAAGATTTCTCAATCTTCTGCTCCAAACATTTGGAAATTTCTAAAAACTATAGGCGTGGTCCAAACTAAGTCCGAAACTCTTTTACCGTCTTCACTCAGTCTCAATGACATTAATTTTCATTTCTCTAACTCTCCCATTCTCGACCCTTTAACGAAAGTTCAAACTCTTGCTTGTATTTCTTCGATTCCTCGACCTATCACTGATCCCTTTACCTTTTCCCCTGTTTCTCAGGACGAGATTAAAAGAACCGTTCTTGCAATTACGTCTAAGGCTACGGGTATTGATGGAGTTAGTCGTCTTATGATAATTCCTCTGTTAGAGCTACTGCTGCCAGTGATCTCGCACCTTATAAACTTTTCGTTGGACTCTGGTTATTTTCCAGATGTCTGGCGAAAAGCATTAGTCCACCCTTTGCCCAAAATCCCAAATCCTTCTTTACCTAAACACTATCGTCCCATCTCTATTCTTCCTTTCCTCTCTAAAGTAGCAGAAGCCTGCGTATTGAAGCAAATATCTTCACATATCAAGTCAAACAACCTGCTCAATACTTTTCAGTCCGGCTTCAGATCTGCTCACAGTACCACGACAGCTCTTATCAAAGTAATCGACGATATTCGGGAAGCAATGGACAATTCTAAGCTCACTATTCTCGTCCTGATTGATTTTTCAAATGCTTTCAACACCGTGGACCATGACCTCCTTCTTGCTGTAATATCTTCCTTAAATTTCTCTGACTCTGTTCTCAATTGGATGGACTCTTATCTTCGTGGTCGCCAGCAATCCGTTGCGACACAAGCAGGTAGCTCAGACTGGGCCAATTTACTCACCGGTGTGCCGCAGGGTGGCATTTTATCTCCTATTCTTTTCTCCCTGTTCATCAACCTTATTACATCACAGTTGCACAACTCGTATCATTTGTATGCAGATGACCTACAACTCTACACTTCTGCGCGTGTGGAAGAGTTATCTGACGCGATTGGGAGATTAAACTCGGACCTGGACCGTGTCAGAGAATGGTCTAACAACTATGGTGTATCAGTCAATCCCACAAAATGTCAAGCTATAGTGCTCGGCAGCTCAAGATTACTGTCAAAAGTTTCTAGCAAAGAGTTAACACCAATCCGGTTCGACGGAACTGATATTCCTTACTGTAATTCAGTACGGAATTTAGGGCTATATTTAGATTCTGCTCTTAGCTGGACTGTCCAGGTGACCGAGGTCAGCCGCAGAGTGGTGGCATGTCTTAGAAGCCTCTATCGCTTCAAATTTTTCCTTCCTTCCTGCACAAAACTCATGCTTGTTCACTCTCTCATCCTGCCCATCCTTGACTACGCTGATGTTTGTTATCCCGACCTATCTGTCGACCTCTTAAACAAGATTGATCGTCTCCTAAACAACTGTATCAGATTCGTCTTTGGACTACGCAAATACGATCATGTTTCCAATTTTCGTGCCCAACTTAAATGGCTCCCTATTCGTCAGCGTAGAAATTCCAGAATTCTCTGTTTGCTCTTCAACATTCTATTCAATCCTTTGGCCCCTTCTTATTTAAAAAATAAATTCCAATTCTTATGTCAATCTCATGACCTATCTCTTCGTTCTTCTAATAATTTGCAGCTTTCTATCCCTCTCCATCATTCCAGCTTTTATTCCCATTCTTTCACTGTACAAGCCATTCGGCTATGGAATGCTTTGCCCAGCAAAATTAAGTCTTCGCAAAATAAAGATTTGTTTAAAAAGAGGGTACGAGAACACCTCTTAAATGATTCGGCTTAGGTAATCTCTAAAATTCCATTTAATTGCTTGCCAAGTTTATATTGTGTATGTTGTTTCAAGTACATATTTGTATAATTATATTTATGTTAATATACTTGTGTATATATGTATATATTTATTTATTTAATATTTATGGTACATTATAATATTTATGTAGTATATTTTTATTTTATTTTTTTTATGTATAATGTATTTATTTATTATATTAGTTTATTTTTATATCTTCCATTGTGTTTCTCTTTGAACACTCACCGCACATAAATCTGCTCTCTGCATGACCTAAAGGTTAACTGGTAGAGAATGCTCCTAGCATTAAGTTCGCCTTTTGTACCATTTTGTGCAATAAAGTTTAAATAAATAAAAAATAAATAAGTGTCATCCGCAAACAATACCGTCTCACATAAGCCTTCAGCAAAATAAGGAAGGTCATTTATATATATTAAAAACAGCAATGGTCCCAATATAGAGCCCTGGGGCACTCCCATACGTAGTAAGGCGCCAGAAGAATCAATTCCGTTAATAACAACTTTTTGAATTCTGTCAGTTAGATAGGACTCTAACAAACTTAAAGCAACATTCGAGACGCCATAATGCCGCAACTTCAGAAGTAAGATTTCATGATTAACGCAATCGAATGCCTTAGATAAATCACAGAAAACACCTACTGCATCCTGCTTATTTTCCCAAGCACCAAATATATGTTTCATCAGCGCCACTCCTGCATCAGTAGTGGACTTACCTTTTGTAAAACCAAATTGCTTTTTATGCAATAACTCATTTTCCTTAAAGTGAAATACTAATTGGTTAAAAATTATTTTTTCAAAGATCTTACTAAGCGCTGGTAAAACAGAAATAGGTCTAAAATTGGATGGGTCACTTCTTTCACCAGACTTAAATAAAGGAACAATCTTACTGTATTTCATCAAATTTGGAAACTGACCTACATATATCTACACACTCATTAAATATGATTGCTAAATGTGAGGCAATGGTGGGTATAATGGTTCTTAATACCACTACTGAAATTCCCCACAAATCCTCTGTCTTTTTTAAGTTAAGTTCGTTAAAAGTTTCTAAAATCGTTATATAATCAATATGGCTAAATTTAAAATTGTTGAAACATTCATCCACATTTGCTTTGAGAAGAGATTCAGCTGCAAGCGGACAAGAATTTATTTTACTTGTTGTTATTAAAGGTATATTGGAAAAATAAGTTTCAAATGCTGCGGCTACCTCTGCGTCAGAACTAAGACAATTGTCACCTATTTTAAGAGAGATCTTGTGATTATGTGATCGAGTTTTACAAGTCTCTTTATTGATTATTTTCCAGGTGGCTTTAACTTTATCCTTTGAATTTTTAATTTTTTCTTTAAGATAATTTGCCTTCGCCATTATACAAACTTTCTTAAAAAGTTTCGAATATTTTCTAACATGTTCTATAATATTCTCATCTTTTGAAGTGGCTTTAAGTTCATAGAGTTCGAATAACTTTCTTCTACTGTTATAAATTCCTGGAGTAGCCCAATCACTAAATTTTGTTTTAGTGTTGTCTACCTTAACCTCTTTCTTAGTAAACACTGTATTAAATTCATTTTTAATTGTGTCAAATAGCTTTTCATACATTTGATCAATATCCCTATTATTCTCAGTGTAAGATATTTGAGAGATTTTATAATCTATGTCTTTTTTATATCTCTCAATGCGATTTACAGTGATAGGTCGATATACGAAGTTAACTGACTTACGGTCATGATGGCGCTCAAATACTGCCATTTGGCCACTGTGGTCCGAATTTATAAAGTTTATTATTGATTTATTGATTGGTTTGGAGTTACAAAAAATATTATCAAGACAAGTAGCTGATGTGGGTGTTATTCGAGTAGGTTCATCAAAGAACTGAAAAAGATCATAAGATTTAAATAAATTTAGGAACCTGACTGAAGTCTGTGAATTATCTAAAATATTTATATTAAAGTCCCCACATACAACTACTTTTTTATAACCTTTACATACTTTATTTAAGCCCTCCTCCATAGTAGATTCAAATAAATTGAAATCACCAGAAGGGGGCCTATACACACAGACAATGATGTACTGCTCAAGCTCTGCACAGGATAGCTCAATGGTTCGCTCAATGGAGAGTGATGATACATCTTTACGGTCTTTTGACTTTAGACTATTTTCAACTAATATCAGTGACCCACCCCTAATCGCTGCACTCCTAGTGAACGAACTAATGACCTTGTAATTATCAATACTAATTAACAACTCAAATTGTCTTAACCAATGTTCGGTCATACATACAACATGTATATTTTTTTCATTTAAATATAATTCTAATTCAAGTTCTTTGCCAGGAAAGCCTTGTATATTTTGATGAATAATATTTAACTGGTCGGACTTTCCCTTTGTTGACATAATTACATTGCTAGAGTTATCCTCTATTGTCTTGTGGTATAATTTAAATTACATGAAGTAATTTTCAAGTTCTCAATGTCATTTTTCTGCTCAATAAAAGCAAGTTGAGTAGCCAAGTTCTTGGCTGAACACTTAATAAAATATGATAGCGATATTGCTATTTGTCTTTTATATGTATTAGATAAATAAAATATATTATCTTTTGTCAAATACAATTTTTTCGATATGTTAAATGTCATAGAGTTACAGTCAATTACATGGAATTTATAATTATTACATGTCAATTTATTCATTAATAAATTAATTTTATATCTATTTTCATTTTCTGTCTGTGGCAAACACTCACTGAAGGGCAGTGTAAACATAACAATATTTTGAACCTTCAATGAATTTAAAAATTCAAAACATCTCATAAATTCTGTTCTATTTATATTTTCTCTATTGGATATCATAATTATAAGTGTGGTGTTTTGATCAAAATTGTACATACTTATTTGTTTTATAATTAATCTCAGCGGTAGGTTTGGGAAACAGTGATTCAAAACCGGCTGTCCCATGTAGGTACTTAATAAGAGGCCCATATTTTTACCAAATTCATCACTAAACATAACAATTTTATTTACATTTTGGTGGGTGGGCAAGGAACCGTTGTTTGTAGTTGCACTGGATGGAGGCGTTCGGTCATTACAAACTGAGAGTGACAAGTCACACACTGACCGAGAACCATCATAATTACATTCACTATTGTGGGTTAATACCCACCCTGTTGATGAACTATCCAAAAGGCTCTTCAAAGCCAGTATGTGTTCCTCATTCTCTTTCTTGGAACTTAGGTACTTATTAGTCATAATTTCTAAGGATTTTTTCAATGCAAATATTTCAGATTCGAATTGTTTTATACTATTTTCATAGGATGTCATGTTTTTGTCTAAAGTATGTGTATACAAATCTAATTCATCACCTAATCTCTGTCTATCCTTGATACATTTAACCTGATTATACAAGTTCTTTTTTTGTTTAATTAACTTTTGGGTCTTTCTAATGTACCTATTTATACGAATATATTTTTTAAATTTATTCCTGCTGCATGTAGCAATCCCCCCTGTAGAATGACCACACAAAGTGTCATCATTAGTTAGGTCTATTATCGCAGAGGGACCCGTGTCACATGCATCCGGAACAAGGCTGGGCGTACTACCTATCAGTTCATTGAATAAAGATTGGGTTTGGGCTGCAGCGAACTCTTCCTTCTCCGTCTCGAGGTCGCTTATGTGGTGTTGAGCCTCTTGGAGCTCGTGCTCCAATAAGGTGACGCGCCTCAGATTGTGGACGTACTCCTCGCCGCACTCATCAAACCCGTCTACTATGGATTGTAGTTTGTCCCGTTCCTCAGTTACATTAATGTGCTGAGAATGCAATTCAGCCATATCTATCTTTAACCTATGGCTCTTCTCCAGTACATCCAACAGTTCCTTTTCGTTGTCCTCTCTCTCCCTAACCAATTGTGCAATTTCCTCCTTGGCAGCCTTTAATTCTTTCAGTGCCAAGTCTAGTCTAGGGTCTGCCTGACGATTTGAGGAATCCCCAGACCCCCTTTGACGAGCTAAGGCCTTGCTACGCGTCAACATATTTAAATATTTTCGATTTTAAAACGAAATAAAGTAGTAGGTCGGTAGTACCTACTAATAATTACCAAGCAGTTGTTTACACAATTGTGAGGTTATAAATGTAACCTCAGCGCGTATATCGAAAAATATATTACGGATTATTGTAGATGAATCTAGAAACAATAAAATAAGGTTGTATTTTACCTTAATTATTTTGACCCTGGAAACATCCCTATTACATAGGGGTACATCGTTATTAGCTTGAGGAACAAAATGTGAGTGGTTGACCGAAGAGAGGGATTAGAAACTATCTAACTCCTAAGAGTTATTTTTTTTGAATCTGTAGTCTTTTAATTTTAATAAACAATCTTTCATATAGCTCGAGTGTACGAGCTACGTCGTACATGGTGCAGCCGTCAGCAACGACCTACATGCAGCGACCTGACCGATGGACCCAGCGAGTGCAGCGTCGGCGTTCTACACCGACGGCACACAACCCAAGACCCTCGACAGTGTGCATACAATCAGACATAGTATAAATATCATTGACATTATCACAATAAACAGATTTCAACCGTCTGTGTTGGGTCTCATTTCCCCCCGCTGCGGCCAAGACACCTTTAGCCGTCACTATGATCAGCCGCGTGAGTCTGCGCGGCTGGCAGCGGGTCCACACCACCTACCTACCGTCCCGTCTCTTCCCGCTCGCTACCCCGGGCATCCCGGGAGCGAGCGTCCTACATCTATTATTTATCTAAGTATTATATTTACACGGTTAGGCGGGGCTAGGGCTCTAGGGACTTAGTGTCTTAGGGGTAAAGGGACTCTAGGATCACTAGGGAGTTAGGTTCCCTTCCTAACCTCATATATTTCTAGCTGGCGGGACGCGGTGCCTTACAACCACCGCTCCTGCCCAGACATTTTGACCCTTGGCGGGTCGGGAGGAATCACTCCTGCCCGTACACGAGTATTGTAAAACTTAATCCCTTTAGTTCAGCCATCCTTCCAGGCATGTAATCTTTTTTCTTTCCTCCAGGTAATCGAAACAGGAGAAGAAGGAAGCCAGTTCCTGTATCGCATCACTTGGGCCCGACCGGCCCGGGGCACTTCGCCAACTCAACCACTTTATGAGTGAATTTACTGTAGCGTACATTCAAGACTATATGTGTGAGTGAAAAGACAATCTTATATGTGTGAATTTATTGTAGGTACATACAAAAAAACTGACAATCTTATAATATGTATAAGTTCCAAGTTTCGGCTACAGCGACCACTTTATAGACTGCTGTGCTCATGGCTGATGCATTGCCCTTTTATGCGCCCGCCAGTGACTAGCGTAACCACTACTTATACGAACCTTCAAAAGAGTCTACGCTTTGCATAACGAGGCGTCTCCACTCTGGTATATTTTGAGCCATCTCCTCCCATGTCCCAGGATCAACGCCATAGCTGGTCTGCTCATCATATGCCGTTTTTTGCACATCTTTATACCGCAAAAGTTGTCGGCCCTGTGTCAGCTTCCCCTCCCGGAGCTCGATACACATGGCCACACCAGCGAAGTTGACGACGTATTAGGTAGGTCTCTAATCCACAGATACCAGCACGACGCAGAACATCGGTATTCCTAACACGGTCAGACCACCGTATGCCCATGATGTCCGTTAGACAACGCATATAAATCGAATTATAATTATGTACTTCTAATGTAAAAACCATAGCTTATGCTAAAGCTATGGAAAGGGCTATGCCCGGCGTCTCTCTGCGGGATCGGATCCGAAATGAGGTGATCCGGCTGAGAACCAAAGTCACCGACATAGCTCATCGGATTAGTAAGCTGAAGTGGCAGTGGGCTGGCCACATCAGCCGCAGAACCGATAAGCGTTGGGGTAAACGAGTTCTGGAGTGGAGACCGCGTATCGGCAAACGTAATGTAGGACGCCCTCAGGCCAGGTGGAGTGACGATTTGCGCAGGACGGCTGGCAAGTGCTGGATGCGAGAAGCCCAAAATCGACCTAAGTGGCGAACATTAGGAGAGGCCTATGTCCAGCAGTGGACTGACACGGGCTGATGATGATGATGATGATGAATGTAAAAACCTTCTCCCGAGACTACAGTATGGGGTCTTTACACTACAGTAGATTTTTAAGGGGTGACGCGCGTGTGATACCCCTGGTGTTGCAAGCGGCCGCTTAACATCAGGCGGGCAGCAGGCTTGTTTGCCACCTTAGTGGTGTAAAAAAACTACATCATCAGCCTCTCGAAGTCCAGTGCTGGATATAGGCCTCTCCAATAGTTTGACAAGTTGCGATGTCCTGGGCTTCTCGCATCCAGTTTTTGCCAGCCTTACGCAAATCGTCACTCCACCTTTTTTTTAAAGTCAGGAACGCCCTGACGCATACACAGGTGTCTCACCTGGTTTATGTGGGACTCACTCCTAAAAGACGGAGTATATCCACTGAACCTAACGGTGGTCCGCTACGAGCGCTCATCTGAGGAGGGTCGGACTGCCCGTCGGGATTCGACTCAACCTCTCCTCAGGTCAGTAGTACTGCGCCGTCTGATAGGCATGCACACCTCGGGAGGGCGTAGGCTTGAGGACGTCCTACGCTACGTTTGCAGAGAAACGGTATCTGCTCCAGAACGTTTACCCCAACAGATTTTGATTCTGCGACTAATGCGGCCAGCTCACAGCCACTTCACAATTGCTAAAGATGTGACTTATCCACAAACTTTTGGAACGTAGTATGCGGAGGAGAAACTAACCAGAAACTCGCGGACCTAGTCACTTTTTAAGTTACGTTGTTAAATATTTTTAAGATTCCACGGTAAAGCCACGAATATTAAAGGTAATTGATTCAATATATTTTACACAAAACACACAGGTTATGTAAATAAACTGAAAATAAAAAATTACTACATCGTGTTCGTGATCAATATAAACTGAAACATTTGTGTTTACATCGGTAAATAGTAAAATGCAAGCTTAATAATTACTGTTCTGTGTATTTATTCATAATAAACCAATAGTGAAAACACACTGACAGAAATGTACGTGTACACTCGGTAACATATTAAATAACCTAAATCTGTCAAAATTTACCGATAGGTACATATGGAAATGTCACCGAAAAATAGCAAGAATAGTAAGTTGATCCTAGGTAGTTGATTAACTTTCGGAATATAACAAACGATAGTTGAAATGTATTATTTAACGCAATGAATTTCCGTCAATTCATCAACTTACGGTACCTTGCAGTATTTTGATAATCTACGATTTTGATACAAGTAAAATCATCCGCAATGGGCCAATCATTACTCAATATTATATTTAACGGTGCACTATTTTATCCGTCACTTAATACACTATTCCCTGGTTGGTTTACGGGATAACACCACGCGAGTCATTGAACCAATCAACGTTCACGTCGCCTTCGTCGGATGATGATGATGATGAACTAAAATACAAACGTTAAATAATACATTTCAACTGCCGTTTATTATTTTCCGGAAGTTAATCAACTACCTAGGAAATTGATCAATTTAGAAGTCATGTTATTTTCCGGTGACAGACATATGTCAACAACCTATCGCAGTCCACTGCTGGACGTAGGCCTTTCCAGTTGTTCGCCAATTTGGGCAAACACCTGGAGGCTATACCCAAAATGACCCGCTGGGCAGGCGGGTTGGCGCTCGCAGGACGTAGCTTCTCGCTCCGGTGACGCTGCTGCCCGTCATCGGCTTGTGGTATTTAGCTACGCCTTCAATCGTGATGGTTATACCGCCACCAGTCGGTTGTCAGAGCCTCATCTGCTATTCAGCAGGATGCACCGCGGACAGGTGAGGGTGGCTTGGAGCGAAAAGATGAAGGGTCGCTCTCTTACACAAGGCTTGAAATCCACATCTCTTGCTCCGCTCCGCCTCAGTGGAACAGCAGCCTTAAGACGAAAACATTACTCTATTAATATGATAAGTCTCCTATCTCAACATACATAATTATGTAAGTTTAGTTCCTGTTTAGATTAATGTATGTATTATATTTAATTAGTTTATAATGTAAATAATATTGTACATACATAGTAATTAGATAGGCGATTTAATGAAATTAAAAACATAATAAAGTTCGTTTGATTACAAACCTTTTAGCAACTTCAAGTTAATATGGCTGGCTTCTAAGCCAGGATGGGCTTCGGAATCATAAGATAATGCTCAAAATTACGAATATAGACATAGGATTATCCCCTTGTATCGCTTTTGCATCACTTGTTAATTTGCACAAGCATATATAAAAAGTACTGTATACTTTCAAACTTGGATCTAAGTACATTTCATAGGCAGGGTAAATGTATACTTATATTATAAGTTGATTTATTAATATTGTAGTAGAAATATATGTCCAAAAACGATAACCCTCATTTACCATAATGTGTAAATATGTTAGGTCAATAAAATGTCTATTTATCATTGTTCTGCTTAATATTATAAAAAGCTAAAAATGATTATAAAGGCGGGTACTTATTAGCGAGCCGTAACTGTAACCGTTGCATGTACTGTAACCAAAAAACATAGTGACCCACAAACCCGCAGCGAGCGGTACGCGCGCTGCTTGCAGCGAGCCGACGTTTATAACGTACCTACTCATTTCTGAACCCGTAACGTTGCACGTAACTGTAACCGTAACTGTTACCAAAATCATAATGTGTACGCGGTTCTCGAGCCTGTGACGAACTCTACACGAGCGACTCCCAGCGAGCCAACGATTGTCGGTTTTTGCCGCGAATCAAAGGGCGCTGTTCGGTTACAGTTACAGCTCGCAAAATGAGTACGCTCGGCGAAAGCGTTCCGGCGACGTCGCGAGCCGTAACTTTTACAAGCGTACACACTAGAACGTCGTTACTGTATCACGCATGTTACAGTTATAGCTCGCAAAATGAGTACGCCCGGTTAAAGCGTTCCTGCGACGTCGCGAGCCGTGACTTTGACATGCGTACACACTAGAAACTCGTTACTGTATCACGCTGTTACAGTTACGGCTCGCTAATGAGTACCCGGCTTAGGCAGTTGTCCCACCACCGACGAGAAAACGACTAACTATCGGCTATTTTGTCGCTCAAGAAACGTACAATAGATATACTTTCCGTGTGAACAAAAGAGATGCATATACAAACAGTTGATCGCTGACTGTTCACACTGCCGGCAAGCACTCGCTTCACTAGTTTGTCGCTGAGCGACAAGAGCTATAAAAGGTAACACTCGCTCGGCGATACTCGCCAAGCGATTAGAACTCACGCCGAGAGAGCAACCAGTGGTCATTTCTCTACAGTGTGTATCGAAAGTACACGTTTTTTTATTTAATATGAATATCGCTTATCGCTCGCTTATAGCCGAGCTACACAAATATCGGAACTACGCACTCGCTCCCCGCTTCTCGCTAACTCGTTTCTAGTTCTAGCTGTACTCGTTACTCGTTAATCGTTGCCGGTGAGACAAGTGCCTTAATAATTATGCTGAGTGAGGCCATTATATTTTATAATTTTTGTATTTATTCCTATTTGACATTTTTAATTATGATTGTACTATGAGTCGATCAGAGCTGCAACTAGTCTATGCTCCGAAGTATTCGGACTCATTGATAGAGATGTTATAGAGATCATAACAAATTTTTTCCATGGCTTAAACAATGGTTCGTAAGGGAATTTCTAGCAACAAAACTTTTTTATTTTGTACAGACGGACACAAATCAAATTTACCAAATGTGTTAAAATAACTAGATGGTTAACGGATTCCATGCATTCGAAACATTGTTAAAAATTGTTAAAAAAAATTGACATAATAGGCTGGGCTAATGAGATTCATTTTCCCAGACAATTTTAAACCAAGTATCCAATGCATAGAAATGCATATTTAATTTTTTTTTGCCGGGAGCAGGGACCCCTCAACAATATTATGAAGGTTAAAAAGCCTTACAAACTAATTTAAACTATGGAACACTTAATAGGATTCTATGTTCCTCGAGAAATTCAATACAACACTTGGTATTTGTTGAGTGAGCGTGCTCCATCGTAGGACTCAGTATTGAACGTTCTGTCAAGTGCGAGCCCAATAAGTTAAAAAATATGTAATATTTTTTTTTTGCACCAGGCACATTGATTTAAGAGAGGTATAGCATAGCAAATCTTCGCTCGAATTGAGCCGCCCGTCCGGGGAAGGACCTCCACCCTATAGAATACTGCAGCCAAATGACCTCCGGGTCGTGTTTCTGCCGGTGAGTAGGGTTTCCCGAGCTCGTGGGGGGTTGGGCCGGCATAGCGCTGGCAACTGACAGGTAACTGACCAGTTACTTGCCTGTTGTCCTACACGACTTGGGCTTCTCTTTCGCTTTCCATCAGGCGTAGGTAAGCCATTATGTCGAGCTACTATAAAAAAAATTGACCTGGTCAAGCGTGAACCCACTACTTTAATTGCTCTTAGTGTCAAACAAGCAAGTGCCCTGCCTGATATTAACAGTAACCGCCGCCCATAGAGATTACCAATGCTATGACTGGCTTGATGGCTCAATTGGTAGTGACTCCTGCCTTCTGAACCAAGGGTCGTGGGTTCGATCCCCACCCGGGATGAACATTCGTATGATGAACATTTGTGTTTGTTCCGTGTCTGGGTGTTTATATTTGTATTAAGTTTATATATGTGGTACCTTCGTTGTTCTGATATCCATAACACAAGTGCTTACGCTACTTACTTTATGATCGGAACGATGTATGTGATGTTGTATAATATTTATTTAATTTTTTATATTTATGCCAGGGGCACCATGAGGAAAGAGCTCTTTTTAAACCGCGCTTCTTCTTCTTCTCGTGTCAATAGTAATCCATATTATATAGAACCCATCCAAAACTTAGCGACCTGGACACCGCTATCGGTCGCCTCATTTAGGTCCCTAATTGTGCACGTGGTAGGGCACATCCGGCAGCTGAGCAGATGCTCCATTGTTTGCAGAGAGGCGCCACAGTCGCAGCCTGCACGTGACTCCTCGCTAAGCCCCCACTTCACCAAATTGACTCTACACCGGCCAACCCCGGAGCGGAGTCGATTCAACGTTTTCCACACCGGCCACGATTCCTGATGACCAGGGGGTAATAATTCAGCCGGCGGTGTATAATCAGGTGGCGGGGGGACTCTCGCCTTCCAAAGGCAAACCTTCGCCTCTGAGGGGTGGGTTGAGATAGGTTTCGTTCGTCTCAAAAAGCTGTTACGGCTCTTTAGCCTCCCTCTAGGCATATGGTGGTCGTAGAGAGAGTGCCTCTCGTCAGTCTCCTGCTTCCGTTTCTCTATACCACAGGCTATTTCCCGGCGCATGTCAGGGGTTTTAAACCGCGCTTAAAGTAGGACATGTTGTAGCGATCAGGAACACCGTGGCTGGGAATTCGTAGCATAGTTTGCAAGAAGCTTCGTTTTAAAAAGACATTTTCTTCAATGTCTTACATATTATTCCCTCTATTATCATTAACGTATGGTATGTGATGTTGTCTGATATTTATTTACTCAAATAAAGAAAGTACGTCTAAAACATGTAGCGCTTTAAGCGCCGACCCGTGAAAGTTAAAATGGAGATGGTCTAAGATCCCGCTATACAACGACCTTCACCGAGATGTTTATTGGATGAAAGGATGAAACTTATTTTATATGTAATTAAATATGTCTATAAATATAATGCATATGGTTTGCCGATCAAATTTTGGTCCAGGGTATGATTTGCTGGATGTAGAAAGGACGGGATGGAGAAATGTTGCACGAATTACAGGAGGCCAACGTTCAGCAGTGGATGGACCAGGGCTGTTGATTAATTGATTGATTGAATTAATCCAACCGGTGCAAAATGCAAGTATCGATTTACCTATTTATATCTGGCTACCCAAGAGTTGTGACCGGAAAAGAATAGGCAGCACAATGTTTGCATATTTTATGGGCTTCATACTTTCGATTGCTATAGAATTTATCTAATAATCAAACGGATGAATTAATGTTTAATCATGCTTACCCCATCCATCAAATCATACCCTGGACCAAAATTTGATCGGCAACCCATATCTTAACTAATATTATAAAGCTGAAGAGTTTGTTTGTTTGTTTGTTTGTTTGAACGCGCTAGTCTCAAGAACTACTGGTCCGAATTGAAAAATTCTTTTTGTGTTGAATAGACCATTTATCGAGGAAGGCTTTAGGCTATATAACATCACGCTGCAACTATCAGGAGCGAAGAAATAATGGAAAATGTAAAAAAAACGGGAAAAAATAACTATTCCACGCGAACGAAGTCGCGAGCACAGCTAGTGCATTATATTTATTGACATATTTAATTACATATAAAATAAGTTTCATCCAATAAACGTCTTGGTGAAGGTCGTTGTATAGCAGGATCCTCTACTAAGAGAAATGATCAAGATAATGTATAACAGGAAATTAGATTTTTCGTTTACTTGGACTATTTTTGGTGATTTTTACCGTACAAAATTATAAAATATTTAAAAATACGAGTAAGTTCGTGTCAAAGATTTTGAAGAGATAAGATATATACTTAAGATAAGACTTAAACGAGAGAAATGTATCAAGGATAGATCGATACGATGAATGCGTGACTCAATCTTGCACTATCTTGCAGGATTTGATGGGCCCGGTGGCTCAATTGGTCCCTGGTGAATTCCCGCCTTCTGAACCAAGGATCGTAGGTTAGATCCCCACTCAGAAAAAAAACTTTATGATGAGCATTTGTGTTTTTTCCGCGTCTGGGTGTTAGAATTTGTATTAAAGTATACAGTTTATTTGTGTTACCTTCGATGTTCTGTTATCACAAGTGAGCTTCTTACTTCGGGATCGGTTCGTGTGATGTTGTCTGATATTTATTTATACCAGACAAACATTTTTTAGATCAGGTACATTGACCTGCTGCTGCTTGTCAAGCGTGAATCCACTACGTTTATAAAAGACATTATCTTTAATATCAATATCGTCAATGCATGACTCTATGTATGTGATGTTTATTTATTTGCAAATCGTCACACGTCATGCCGCGGCCACACATTGGATTCAACTTTGCGTCCAATCACTGTCCAACGCCCATCGTCTGGATGGTATGCGGATGACAACGCAGTCCAGCACGTGTTCTTCGGGAGTGGAAACGAGCAAGTGCCCTGCCTGATATTAACAGTAACCGCCGCCCATAGAGATTACCAATGCTATGACTGCTTGATGGCTCGATTGGTAGTGACTCCTGCCTTCTGAACCAAGGGTCGTGGGTTCGATCCCCACCCGGGATAAACATTCGTATGATGAACATTTGTGTTTGTTCCGTGTCTGGGTGTTTATATTTGTATTAAGTTTATATATGTGGTACCTTCGTTGTTCTGATATCCATAACACAAGTGCTTACGCTACTTACTTTATGATCGGAACGATGTATGTGATGTTGTATAATAATTATTTAATTTTTTATATTTATGCCAGGGGCACCATGAGGAAAGAGCTCTTTTTAAACCGCGGCTTCTTCTTCTTCTCGTGTCAATAGTAATCCATATATGTAGAACCCATCCAAAACTTAGCGACCTGGACACCGCTATCGGTCGCCTCATTTAGGTCCCTAATTGTTGCACGTGGTAGGGCACATCCGGCAGCTGAGCAGATGCTCCAATTGTTTGACAGAGAGGCGCCACAGTCGCAGCCTGCACGTGACTCCTCGCTAAGCCCCCACTTCACCAAATTGACTCTACACCGGCCAACCCCGGAGCGGAGTCGATTCAACGTTTTCCACACCGGCCACGATTCCTGTGACCAGGGGGTAATAATTCAGCCGGCGGTGTATAATCAGGTGGCGGGGGGACTCTCGCCTTCCAAAGGCAAACCTTCGCCTCTGAGGGGTGGGTTGAGATGTGTGAGTCCACACACCATGCCGCCTCCCCCCGGAGGCTGCATGAAGGTGCCTAATGCATTCCCCTCTAGAAAAAAAAAAAAAAGGTTTCGTTCGTCTCAAAAGCTGTTACGGCTCTTTAGCCTCCCTCTAGGCATATGGTGGTCGTAGAGAGAGTGCCTCTCGTCAGTCTCCTGCTTCCGTTTCTCTATACCACAGGCTATTTCCCGGCGCATGTCAGGGGTTTTAAACCGCGCTTAAAGTAGGGACATGTTGTAGCGATCAGGAACACCGTGGCTGGGAATTCGTAGCATAGTTTGCAAGAAGCTACGTTTAAAAAGACATTTTCTTCAATGTCTTACATATTATTCCCTCTATTATCATTAACGTATGGTATGTGATGTTGTCTGATATTTATTTACTCAATAAAGAAAGTACGTCTAAAACATGAGCGCTTTAAGCGCCGACCCGTGAAGTTAAAATGGAGATGGTCTAAGATCCCGCTATACAACGACCTTCACCGAGATGTTTATTGGATGAAAGGATGAAACTTATTTTATATGTAATTAAATATGTCAATAAATATAATGCATATGGTTTGCCGATCAAATTTTGGTCCAGGGTATGATTTGCTGGGATGTAGAAAGGACGGGATGGAGAAATGTTGCACGAATTACAGGAGGCCAACGTTCGAGCAGTGGGATGGACCAGGGCTGTTGATTAATTGATTGATTGAATTAATCCAACCGGTGCAAAATGCAAGTATCGATTTACCTATTTATATCTGGCTACCCAAGAGTTGTGACCGGAAAAGAATAGGCAGCACAATGTTTGCATATTTTATGGGCTTCATACTTTCGATTGCTATAGAATTTATCTAATAATCTAACGGATGAATTAATGTTTAATCATGCTTACCCCATCCATCAAATCATACCCTGGACCAAAATTTGATCGGCAACCCATATCTAACTAATATTTATAAAGCTGAAGAGTTTGTTTGTTTGTTTGTTTGTTTGAACGCGCTAGTCTCAGAACTACTGGTCCGAATTGAAAAATTCTTTTTGTGTTGAATAGACCATTATCGAGGAAGGCTTTAGGCTATATAACATCACGCTGCAACTATCAGGAGCGAAGAAAAATGGAAAATGTAAAAAAAACGGGAAAAAATAACTATCCACGCGAACGAAGTCGCGAGCACAGCTAGTGCATTATATTTATTGACATATTTAATTACATATAAAATAAGTTTCATCCAATAAACGTCTTGGTGAAGGTCGTTGTATAGCAGGATCTCTACTAAGAGAAATGATCAAGATAATGTATAACAGGAAATTAGATTTTCGTTTACTTGGACTATTTTTGGTGATTTTTACCGTACCAAATTATAAAATATTTAAAAATACGAGTAAGTTCGTGTCAAAGATTTTGAAGAGATAAGATATATACTTAAGATAAGACTTAAACGAGAGAAATGTATCAAGGATAGATCGATACGATGAATGCGTGACTCCAATCTTGCACTATCTTGCAGGATTTGATGGCCCGGTGGCTCAATTGGTCCCTGGTGAATTCCCGCCTTCTGAACCAAGGATCGTAGGTTAGATCCCCACTCAGAAAAAAAAACTTTATGATGAGCATTTGTGTTTTTTCCGCGTCTGGGTGTTAGAATTTGTATTAAAGTATACAGTTTATTTGTGTTACCTTCGATGTTCTGTTATCACAAGTGAGCTTCTTACTTCGGGATCGGTTCGTGTGATGTTGTCTGATATTTATTTATACCAGACAAACATTTTTTAGATCAGGTACATTGACCTGCTGCTGCTTGTCAAGCGTGAATCCACTACGTTTATAAAGACATTATCTTTATATCAATATCGTCAATGCATGACTCTATGTATGTGATGTTTATTTATTTGCAAATCGTCACACGGTCATGCCGCGGCCACACATTGGATTCAACTTGCGTCCAATCACTGTCCAACGCCCATCGTCTGGATGGTATGCGGATGACAACGCAGTCCAGCACGTGTTCTTCGGAGTGGAAAGGAGAGGATGGAATGAGTTCGGTTTGACACGACTAAATAAAAAAGTGCAAGTTAGAGTCTAAATACTTACTACATTAGTGAATGGGGCGTATTATTACGTGGTTGCTGGTTGTCACAACAGTCGGTTAGAAAAGGTTTCCCTATCACTCCTTCTTTGTTTACTAAATTTCTAAAACGAAGTATAGGTAACTCTACTTTTTTTATGCCAGAGGGGCAAAAGGGCTTAAAGGACACCTGATGATCACAACACCAGATAGTGATCACAACACCAGAGGAGTCACAAGTGCAATTTATATAAGATGGGCATTCAGGATTATCTCACTCCACCTGATGGTAAGCGGTCGTGCAGTCCCAAAGTTAAGTCAAAAGCTCATTCAAAATTAAAATAATTAATAGCGTGAAGGGTCAGGTATGACCTTCAAATCTTAAACTATCTCGTCTTTGTCAATGTTTAGTATGTAGGACTGTAGGTAGCTATAGCTTACAAATACATAACAGTCAAAAACCATATTTATTGAAACGGCCCGTGGCCTCATTTGGTAATCCTTGTGTCCATACTCGTTGTTACCACGTTAAATATCGGGGGTGAGGTGTCATAATTCATAATTTGTCTTTGATAGCTGATAGTAATATTTTAATTTTAAACTATATCTCTAATATTTTAATTTTAAACTGGGTGTTGATATGATATCTATAGATATCACGAGTGTGTGTATTACTTGGAGCTATCTATTGTTGACACAATAGCTGAGATTGGTGTGTTTTAACCAACTATTTGTTGCATATTAATCTTTGTTTAATGTATCTATTTATATCCACTTCCGCAATTGTTATAGATACTAGTTGTAATTTAAAGGAAACCTATAATTAGCCTTACTAACTGAATGTAATTCCATTAACATAAAAATTTGTTACGCCGTTGGTTTCTTAATAAATAAATAAATAAATAAAGTCGACAGGCATAATAGAACAAACCCGCCGCGCATGTCGCCCTTACCCCGAAGGTCCACTGAGATGCCGTTCACGCCCCACCTAAAGAAAGAACCCAGTATTGTCAGAGGTAGGAAACACTTGAGCTGGAAGGTTGCGTTGCCGGCCCTTGAGAAATTTGTATGCGCGTTTTTGTAAGTCCCTACGTCGGTCGGTAATTATGGTGCCCAGCCCTCTAAGTACTCTTTTATGGACAATGCGCTAAGGTAAAGAGAATGGCGGTAGTAAGATCATGTAACATTCTTTACCATTGAATTTCCTGAGTCATTTAAAACAATGTTGTTTTAATTGTCTATAAACAATGTTGTATCCGTCATAACTGCCTAATAAAAATCAATTTCTATGTTCATGAAGATATGTAATCCATCATAATACTCAGCAAACCAATCTATTTTGTTTATTTCTTGATAAACCGATACACATAGTCGCTATGAAGTATAGATGTGGATGAATGAAATTATAGGACCCGAATTGTGGCTTCAAAATATTAATTTCAAGAAACAATATTTAAGTTAATAGTGTTTAAGATATCCGCGGAAAATTTAAGGTGAATTGTGATTGGATTAGAGTCCGATACTTTTCACGTTGATAGGTATTTTACGTTATACATTTTCAAGAGATATCATACATTTTTGAAATACCAACACAACAACAATTTGGCACCAATTAATTATATTATTCTTTGAATAAATCATAACTCACCTTTTATCTTAGAACGTCACAGATGCACATTATTATCACCAACACGTGGCGACAACTCAGAAGTTTGTAATTTTTCTTTACGAACCATCTTTAGGCCATAACTACGTTTGCAACAAAGTTTAAATTTATTTCCTTGGGGAGAAAAAAAAAGAAATGGATTTGAAAATGTTTCGACTCCAAATAAGTTTTATAAGTAGGGTTGAAATACTTACCTTACGAGTCCAATGATGTGTGATAAAATTACCTAAGTATGTATTGAAATATAACATAGAATGTAACGGGTGTGACGTTCGGGGGGACTTCTTCTCTGACGTTGCCGCCAAGAAAACTCGTGCGTGTGCGTGAAGTTCGGAGAAAGACGTTTATTCGACGTTACGTGGTACAGAGATGGGTGACTCAGCAACGCGTCTTACTCAACGTAAAAGCGCGGGCTAAGTGCGGGTACAATGGTGGGGATAAGGGGAGTCGTTATTTAGGATATCCAAGACCGGTCTTAAAAACGCTTAAGAGCCGACTCAGAGTAATCCTAGACTTGAAAGACTGAAGACTGAAGACAAATAATCACTTGTTCAGGTCCGAGTCTTATATAATCGGAGGAAAACAATGTCGGCGCGGTCTAAGTAACATACGACACCATCTAGCGACGAGTATCTGAACTAATCTTGAAATTAACAAAATTATATCTGGGGTGGTCATCATTCGAAAAATCACAACGATTGCACGATGTAACATACACACAGAGCCATCTATCGGTGCGCGGCGACACTACATGAGTGCCACTCGATCTTTGCTTTTATACTCATAATGCCATCTATGGAGTAGTAGCGGTATTAAATAATAAACAAAATTATGGTTTGTTTATTTATGTTAATATAATGAATTTTGTATTACAATTTAGATAAGAGACTTTAATGTAAGATCGATGTACCTACTCGTATATCATATTATGTAATGTCAAATCAAATCAAAACTATCTTTATTCATATAGGCTTGAGATAAGCATTTATAAATCGTCAATACTGAATACAGTGAATTTAAAGGAATTAAACTACCACCGGATTCGGAATGCTATCGAGAAGAACCGGCAAGAAACTCTATAGTTACTCTTTTCAATGCCAACTATTTTTCTTATTACAATATTTGTCATGTTACATACAATGCAGAACTATATTACAGAGCGTTTTTGTAACACTTCGTAAATCATTAAAACAAAACTAAGTGTCATAATAAAATCTTTTTTTGGGCTCATTCAATAGTCCATTGAAAAGTTACATTTGCGTTTTTTAGAGGACGAAATTTTATTTTTTTGTTGTGTAGGGGGGTTCAGTGTAAAGCTAAAACCAAGTTTGTGGGGTCGCCAACCTTGTCCCACGGTCGCCATCTTGAAAATAGGGGTTGAAATGGTTTTTACGGTATATCACTTAAACTATTTACGAGTATTTGATCCGCAAGGCCAAGGCCGCAAATTCGTCCGTAAAAGCAACTCCTTCAAATGTCAGACTCTATGTACTAGGTACATATAGCAGTCAAAACAGTCTTGGCAGCTTTTTAACTAATTTATTTTTTAAATTATGAAAAAAAAAAGAGTTAAAAATTATAATCATAATTTTTGAATATACTTAAGAAATAATTACACCTCTAGAATAAGTGACCAACGAGTTTATTATAAGTTGTAATTGAATGTTAGTTAGACAGGTATATTATAATTAATAGATTTAGTACTGATGTTGTAGTTAGGTATATCTTAATTAATAAATTAAGTACCAATATTGTGTATATGAAAAGTAACTACAATATTGTTTATTATATCGATAAGTAGATAAATCAAATTCATATTTGGCTTCAAAATTGTAATTAGGTATTATAAGAACTTAACGAGTTCACGTGCCTTATTAGATCGTTCAAAAATGTGCAGATTGGTGGTAAAATGTTACTGTTAACCGTTTGACCGCCGAGAAAGGACACAATAGAAAATCTATTGTGATGTATTGTAATCGTCGTTCAAAGGGTTAAACGAATTTTGTTAATTCGTGTATTTTCCATTTTAAATGTCTTAAAATAATAAAGATGTTGAAAATTTTATCTTCTTTTATTTTGTGTCTGTTTTTAGAACATAACATAATTTTCATCCGTGTGGTGAGGGATAAATAATACGAATCGCCGCCCCATTACTATCTGCGGGTATCGTAAGAGTTGACGAAAGGACTTCTTGAGAGTTCAACTGTTCTGCTCAGTGGGTGGGGTGGCTCGCCTGGCCGGCGACTGCCATATGACCCTCTGCAGAAACACCCGTAAAGTAACGCGACCTTAAGTGATACAGAACCAGAGCTATCTTACAGTGCTATGACAAGTGAATATTGCAGCGACTTGGGCTTCTCTTTCTATGAAATGTCTTTCTCTTTATAAAAAAAACTTCATCATCATAATCATCAGCCTATTGCATTCCACTGCTGGACATAAGCCTCTCCAGTTGTTTGCCACTTAGAGCAAACGTCTGGAGGATATACCCATAATCGCCACGCTGGGCAGGCGGGTTGGCGATCGCAGGGCGTAGCTTCTGGCTCCGGTAACGCTGCTGCCCGTCATCGGTCTTTGGTATTTAGCTACGCCTTCAATTGTGATGGCTATACCGCCACCAGTCGGTTGCCAGCGCCTCGTTTGTTATTCGGCAGGATGCACCACGGGCAGGTGAGGTTGGCTTGGAGCGAAACGATGATAAGCCGCTTTACGTCGCTAAATATATACATATATAAAAAAACATTGGTTTAAAAATACCCATATAATCTTCTCAAGTTCTACACAAGTTCTAGCCCGGTCAGGGTCTCAACAGAAAGAAAACCCTTAAGATAGTTCGATTTAACCTGAAACGGGAAGACAGGAAGATCAAGTACAGAAACAATCTATCTTCCAGATATCTAACAAATAAGCCAACGAGCCATATTATGTAGAAATGGGAATAAGTGATACAGAAACGAAACCAAAAAAAGTAGGACCTTAAATTTCCATAAAATATTTACGTTCCCGATACCCTTCTCAAGTCCATGATAAGTGGCGAGATTACATATTTTTTGTATATCTACTTATATGCTGTGGCCCTGGTATCTCGTTAAATATTAGATGTTATATAACAAGACGGATATAACAAAAAATCCGCTAAGTGCGAGTTGAACGCGACCACCGTTAGTTCCACCCCCCATTCCACCACACAAACAACAAACTTCCACCCCCCATTTTAGGGAAGTGTGGGGTTAGAAAGGGGCAAAAATAGCCTATGTTACTCTCCGTCCCTTCAACTATCTCCACTTAAAAATCACGTCAATTCGTCGCTCCGTTTTGCCGTGAAAGAAAGACAAACATACAGACAGACACACTTTCCCATTTATAATATTAGTATGGATGTTCTTTTTCTATTCTAAATAGGTTTGCGCTTGACTGCGATTTGCCTGATGGTAAGTGATATCGTAGTCTACGATGGAACGCGCGCAACTAGCAAAAAACTGGTTTACTCTTGCCTTGAACACCGGAAGATTATATCTCTCGGGGAATAAGGAGCCTAGCAAAGAGTTCCATTGTTAAGCCGTTCGCACTATGAAGGTAGAAGCGAAACGAGCTGTACGAGTCTTTGGAACTTTTTTTTTCTTTATAGTAGCTGGACATAATGGCTTCCCTACGCCTGATGGAAAGCGAAAGTAAAGCCCAAGTCGCTGTGACAACAGGCAAGTAGCTGGTCAGTTACTTGTCAGTTGCCACCGTCATGCCGGCCCAACCCTAACCCCCCACGAGCTCCGGAAACCCTACTCACCGGCAGGAACACGACCCGGAGGTCATTTGGCTACGGTATTCTATAGGGTGGAGGTCCTTCCCCGGACGGGCGGCTCAATTAGAGCGAAGAATCGCTTTGCCCTACCTCTCTTAAACTACTCTCTTAAACTAAAATGTTTATTTATTTATTTATTTATTTCAGAAAACCAACGGCGTAACAAAAGTAACTTAAATGTAGATTACATTTTAAAGTAGGTAAGGCTAATTATAGGTTTCCCTTGATGTACAATTTCCCTTGATAACAAATACAGAACATGAGATTACATAACTATACAGAATATTATGCTACACAACCGTTTGGATGGATAGATGTAGGTATACATGTTTGTTACTCTTTCTCGCAAAAACTACCAAACGGATCATGATGAAACTATACAGTACTACAGCTTATACATAGGTTGCAAGTCATAAGAACACTCACGCGGCCAGAGCCGCGGGCAGCAACTAGTACATACACAAACATTTACACGCGCAAACCATACTGTTACATATTAAAAGTTTATTTATTATTATTTATTATCGTTAGAATACTATGGGTGCAAAACTAATTCACGATTTTACGTTAAAACTACCTACTGAATTAATTTTAATGAAATTTGGAATAAAGATGTTATGTTTTGTTGTGTAAATATATGAGCTGTTTGTGCGGAACCCTGAAAAGAAATCATGCAATAGGAAGCGTGTTACGTCCCAAATGTGGTTTCACATATGCGTCCTGAAAGCTGTAAGGAAAAGTAAATTGACTGGGAAATCCGCATGAAAACACGATAAATAACCAAATCAAACGGGCGCCATTGGCAACGGAATCTGCTTGCAAAGATTTCTGTCATGACCGGAAAATAAAATAGTGAATGAAAAAAAAAATAAAAAAGGAAAATAGTGTGGTTTTGCAGGTGTTTAGAGGAATGAGCCGTATAAAGTCATCACAATTATGGTACATCGATTTATACGGCAGGTGCCAAAGTGCTTTGCCTCTTATGAAACTCTTTACCTGAGTTCGTGTTCCCCGAGATCTCGATACTAGCTGCAGCCTTTCGATGTCGTGCAGAGACGCACCATGAGGATGGTCGACGATCCCGAGCTCGCAAACGGTATTAAGCCGCTAAGTCTGAATGGAGATTTCTCCTCATTATGCGTGTTCTATCGTTTGTATAACGGGTGTTCCTAGGAGTTGTTTGCGATGATGCCTACGGCGACATTTTACCACCACACGGCTCGCCGTCGACAGGGGATTCAATCTCATAGAGCCTGCCTGGTCGCGTACGGTACGTTTCAACAGAAACTTTTTACCACGTACACTCAGGCTGTGGAATGAACTCCCCGCCGAGGCTCTCCCCGAGACTACAGTATGGGGTCCCTCAAAAAGGTTGTGAGGAGGTTTTAAAGGGTCGGCAACGCGCGTGTGATACCCCTGGTGTTGCAGGTGTCCATAGGCTGCGGTAACCGCTTAACATCAGGCGGGCCGTAGGCTTGTTTGCCACCCTTGTGGTATAATAAACAGTTGATATTCCTTTAGTTTTCTTCTACGATACCCACGGGATTAGATGGGAATATATTCATGAGCATATACAAGAAGGTTTTTAATTCAAGACTGATTTTAAGCAAGTAATTACTCTTGAAGATACATAATTAACTTGTGTAACAAAAAATATGCTAAATGTCATATGTTACTGGGTTCACATTATGTCGTTAGGTAATTGCAGTCATTTTGTTTTTAACCTTAATCAGAAAAACACTTCTCTTTTAAGACGCTAACCAAACTTACTATTTATTTAGAGACTGATTTTTATCAGTCAGAGACAGAAATGTATGTCTGTAATCTTTACATACAAGTTATTACGTAAAGATTAGAATGACAATTACTCTACAGTTTTATACTTTTTGCTTGAACCTGAAAATGTGGAACTCATTGCCAGCACACGTGTTTCCTCCTTCTTTTAATATAGCATCCTTTACACGGGGTGTGAAGAAGCATCGGAGGTACTGGTTGGCATGGCGGTGGCAACTGACAGGTGACTGGCCGGTTACTTGCCAGTTGTTGTAGCGACTTGGGCTTCTCTTTCTTTTTCCATCAGGCGTATAATAATACAAATTACATTACAAGAAAACAAAAAAGACAAAAAAGGAAGGAATGAAAAAATAAAATACAAAACTCGAAATCCACGGCCTGCAATACACTGATGTCGATACTGCACTGATATTCGTGCGTGCAAAGCCGCGGTCTGCTGCTAGTTCTCTCACATATATAGTTATTTACAGTTGCCGTGTCCTTTTCCTGAAACACAGAAATTATCAAAATATATCAAAACAATGTCTTAACAAGAACAAGTTACGAGTATGTTTACATATCGTACAAAATGCAAATTAAAAAGTATATTTCAATGGTCAACTAATAGCTAAAGTTAAATGTAACAAATAAATAAACAAATAAATAAATATCAAAATAATTACCAGAGAACATACCATACATGGCTCCGATCCCAAAGTAAGTAGTTTGAGCACTTGTGTTGTTTATATCGGAGCGGTGAGGGTATCACAAATATATACTTAAATACAAACACAAGATGTAATCATGCATGCAGGTACTATAATACAACATCACACACACACGCATTTACAAACACACACACATACATTAACTAACACGCACGTACACACTCTCTCTCATACACACATTCATACTCGTATATATATATACACACATGGACACACTTTTCACGCATACCTACTAACCATGCGAATGATAAATAATTTGGCAAATAATAAAAAAAAATAATAAAAATGTATTTATTGCAAGTAAAAAACATTACAAAATAATTGCCGGGGCTTCCCAAAAAGTAGTCAAAGACACTTGTGTAGGGAATGCCTCGCTCTTACCACGTAAACAACAGTTTTGATTTACATACATGATTGACATTTTTGACATTTTTACCATCATGACGAGCAATTACAAAAAATTTAATAGAATTATTACATTATTATTATTAATTAATTACATTACATTATTATTTTTTATTAATGAATTAAATTATATTATTATGTATTATTATATTCATATACGACATAATTATCATGTGTGTGTGTGTGTGTGTGTGTGTGTGCGTATGTGTGTCTGTGTGTGAGTGAGTGTGAATGCGTATACCTACCATCTATGTAGTGTGTGTGTAAAACAGTAACTTTCCAACAATCTCAAGTTACTCTGGCCAGAAGACCTTCAACATCGTCGTAGCTAAGGGTAAGAAGCCATTCAGTCAGAACCCTCTTGCAATCGAAAAGTTGCATGGGGTATATACTCAGTATTTGGTTTATTTTATTATACACATAGGGTGCTTGAGCTAAAAGTTGCCGGGTGGCAAAGACAGTACGAGCACGATATGAAGGTGCTACGGTGTGGCAACGTCTTTTTTGAAGTTTGGCGTTATCTAGCGGTAGTGTTTTGTGATAGTTTAATATCAACTGTAGTAGATAAAGCTTTCTAACAGAGAGCAAATGTGATATTTCATATAGGGTTTCGGTTGAATATCTATAAGGCTTACAGTACATGACCTTAATCAAGGATCTCTGAGCTCGTTCTAGATCTATAAAGTAGGTTTTAGCTGCACCACCCCATACCGAGATGCAATATGTTATTACCGATTGGGCTAGTGCAATATATATTTTGTTTAGCATATCAGTACTCATGGTGTGTCTCAGAGCCTTAAAGATCCAAATGAGCCTCCTTACCCTGCCCATAGTAAGCTCTAGATGGGGATACCAGCTTAATCTTTGATCCACAATGGTTCCAAGGTATTTAACACTGTTAACCTTTTGTATAGGTGGGCAGTTACAAGTAATTGCTAAAGGGGCACCACAAGTGTGAATTTTGATGTCAAAATCATGCGAGGGCTGTGAACCTACATAAGGAGCGAAACATACATAATTGGTTTTTTGTGTGTTAAGAGTGAGAAGATTATCATTAAGCCAATCACTAACAACAGCCAGTCCCCTCTCAGCCCTGATCCTAACCTCGTTCCAGGTTTTTGCGGTAAAAATAATAGCGGTGTCGTCTGCGTAGGACACTATCCTCCCCCCAACGCTACTTAAATTACAAAGACTGTTAATGTATATCAAAAATAGTGTTGGGCCGAGGACACTGCCTTGTGGGACCCCGAATGACACGTCCTCTTCTGCACTAGTAAAATGATTAATTTTTACCCCTTGTTTCCTGTTATTGAGGTAACTAATCAGAAGTGAGAGTGCAGTACCCCTAAATCCGATACTCTCAAGCCTGCGCACAAGAATTGAGATAGAGACAGTGTCAAAGGCTTTTTTGAGGTCAAGAAAGGTCACTAGACACCTATTGCCTTTTTTTTTTTTTTTTTTTTTGTTGCACCGGGGGAAAATGCATTTACGCATACCTGCTACTCGGGGACGCAGCAGGTTATGTGGGACTCACTCCGCCTCTAGATGGTAGCGAGACGGAGAATACCCACTAAAAAACCCCGGTCTTCACCGCCAATGCGCCTTGGGCGATGGTGACGTGGGATCTTGGTATAAACCATTACACCACGCCACCACCAGCGCTGTCTGCTAGGCAGATCCGGCCGGCCCCCCCACTTGGGGCAGCCTAGGGCTCAGGCAGAAGCCGTCGCCCTCCTCCAAGGACGGGATCCGTGCAAGGCAAGGGAGATGTCCCCACACCAACCCTCACTGGACCCCGTCGGGCGTGCAATCGCCACCGCACGGTGGATTTTTAGTGTGGTTTTCTCCACTTGGGCCTACCGGTAAAGGCAGGCCCCCTGGCCCCCGCCGAAACAGGGGTAACAGGTGGTTTGGTCTGTGGTTTGCTCCACTCGGGCCTACTGGTTAAGGTAGACCCCCTGGCCCTCGCCGAGAACGGCAAGGGTAACAGGTTGCGCGGTCGGTTGGTCAACGACCCGTCCGACGGTCACGAGAACCGAGCCGCCGGACCCGCCGCGCCGCGGCTGAAATGCGCCGCCCACCAAGTCTCGTCCGGGAAGAAGGCCGATGGCCTACAACACCCTCCGTCACGTCCGGGATACTACTCCGCCCATTAAGGGCCCAACAAAGCGCACAAGTGCGCGGCCAGGACAGCGTCCGCAGACCCGACAGACGCTGTCAACCGGCTCCTCCAAGGGGTAAGTCGGCAAGGGTCGCAGAAGATAGGGAGGACAGCAACGAAACACTGCGAGATCCCCCGAAGGGCACTCCTCTTCCTCTGCGACCATCGCCGACAAACCATGGCTGCCAAGCAACCCAACAGGTGCCATGCACCAACGCATTCCTTTATTATGCGATTCGACTTCGCCACTAAACGCGGCCCAACCATGCTGCGCGCCCACGTCGCGCAGCTGCGGACTATGTCCGCCCCGAGGCGAGACGAGCAAGCTCGTATTCACGAGCAAGCTCGTCTCCCTCATTGAGAATTAGCCGTCGGGTGGCAATCTCCTAAGAGATTACCACCCGCCGTTGCCCAGGGTGCGCCAGGACCCACTACTACCAATCCCCCGAAGGAGATTAGTAGCAGTTTGCCACTCGAGGAGGCTTCTCTTTGTTGCACCCCAGACACCTATTGCCTTTGTCAACTTCCCCTGTTATGACAGATGTAAGATCAAATTAAACTAAACACTTTATTATTTTTATTGTATTTCTATTAAATAAATAATTAAATTAAATTAAATAATGTGCTTATGCATATGTAATACATATTATAGCAATATTCTATAGGGAGAGCTGGTCTCCACGACACAGGGAATCCTAGTGTGGCGGCCAGTGATACTGTTACTAGCTGATAAGTGCTATTATAATGAATAATGTATAATTGTATTATAACAGTAACTAAATTGTGAGACGTGTGTGTTATGAAACCAATAAATTTTATTTTATTATTATTTATTTTATTATTATTAATGGTAATGACGTTTCATAGCCTGGAGCCATGAGTCACATCATTGTATTGCACAAAAAATAGGTAACCAAGCTATGTGAATCAAAATAATTATTGTTTTGCAAATAAGCACCGCAGCAGTAACTGTAGGTAATATGGCCACTATAACACATCTGTTGCGGACAGAACGACCTTTTTTATATACGTTTACTTTCTTAATAGTTTTGTACATAGTTTTATATTGAGAACTGTTTTGTTGCTATGGTTTTTATTATTATTGTTTTGAAGTCATTATAGTGTGTTATACAGCCCACCGCGGCTGTGCGAATTATACTTAGTGTTTTGTGGTTTCCCCAGTGTTTGTTTGATTCCACACCCCAGACGCTAGCTCCAGCCGCAACAACATCAATCTATCAAAATACATCGTTGGATTATAAACTCAACGCATTGAAATCTATCGAGTCAGTTTGAAAAGCATACTAAACTATAAATAAATATATTACATCCTTCTTCTGGCGCATCCGGTTAAGAATAACCGACGTAATACATCGTTTCTTCAAAGTCATCATCATCATTATCTCGTAGATAAGAGGAGAGATTAAGATATTTAAGAGAGGTAGGGCATAGCGAATCTTCGCTCCAATTAAGCCGCCCGTCCGGGGAAGGACCTCCACTCTATAGAATACCGCAGCCAAATGACCTCCGGGTCGTGTTTCTGCCGGCGAGTAGGGTTTCCGGAGCTCGTGGGGAGCCGGCATGGCGGTGGCAACTGATGGGTAACTGACCAGTTACTTGCCCGTTGTCACAGCGACTTGAGTTTCTCTTTCGCTATCCATCAGGCGTAGGGAAGCCATTAGCTCTTCTTAGAAGTCGAGCTACTATAAAAAGATGATGACGATAATGACAGATTCAACCTTTAGCAGTATACTGTTCTCCAATCGTTCTCCACTTTCGATCCTGGGCATCCCGCATCCAGCTCTTGCCAGCAATCTTGCGCAAATCGACGCTGCACCTGGCCTGAGGGCGTCCTACGCTACGTTTGCCGAGAAGCGGTATCTACTCTAGAACTCGTTTACTCGTGTAAGGTAAACGGTTCAGGTTCTTCAAAGTATAGTTTTTTCTTATAGAAAATCACTTAAAATAAATGGTCCAACTCTATTGATATAATTTACTCAATTCGTAACGTTTGTGCACTTTAAATCACTGTGAAATGGGTCACTTACTCACTGGATTCTTGTTTATTTTACACCATTACTCTTAATGTTTATAAAGATTTACTGTGTTAGGCTTATTGTGTTTTTTTTTTAGATAATACTCATTGTGTTTTTTTTTCAAGTCATCATCATACGTCTATTGCAGACGGTTTATTTACACAGTGTCTCGAATAATAATGTTTAATAGCTAATTTTTTAAATTAAGAACTCATGTAAGACTCAAATTAACGCAGGGACAAAGCCATCCAGCCTTTCACGTCCGGCTATCACAATAATTACAAAGTGTTCAATGGAAATCTGAGAGAAGAACCACTTATCGACTTAGTAGGTAAGTAATCGAATCCCTTACTCCACTCTTGTTAATCCTAGTACCATTAAGATCGGCACGAAACTACCGTCATAATGTAGGTTACGCAAAAGAATTTAAAACTACGGACAAATAAGAAACTTTTTTTTTAGACGGACAATCTTCGCAGAGAGGACATGGCTGTAAATGGGTAGAAAAAAAATAAGAAACCTTTGTAGCCTGGACATCAAAAAACACATCGACAAAACACAAAGAAAAAATCAACAAAAATACAGATACAGATTTAAATAGGGCATAGGGCCTTACGAGGTTAAGACAGTGTTAAATTGTTTTTTGATGAAGAATTTTTATTCGATACTTGTACAAATTGCAGAATAGGAATAGAAAACACAGACACTCAAAACTAACTAACTTGTAAAAATAACTCTATCAAGTTTGTTGTACCAAAATGGTCTCCGCTCAAAGTACGATCGTGTCGGCAAAAAGCAACATCATGACCTGTGGAGACCAAGAACATAGCCCATATAACATTAAATGTTTACTGTAAATTTTACAGACATCAACATCGTAGTAAATATAGTAGAAAGAAGCAGCCCGATCCCCGATTTAACTCTAAACACTTGTATTGTAACTTTTTCAATTATGTTACCAAATAGTCACTCGAAATTAATAAAAATAAATTAGGACATACACACTCTATGGTCACCCTACCACTTGCAATGAAAATCTACTTTTATGATTGCGTTCACAAGATAACAGTCATTCATTGCTTCGATTCGTCTCTGGCTAGGCGCAGAGTAATGCTTCTCAGAGAATGGTGCCAGTGAATAAAGTGTTTTAGTGCTTTTAACATAAAACGCATTTTTGTTTGCGTATATCCAGCTTCATTTTAGATTATAAAGTGTAACACAACGGTAATGGAGCCGGAAAACAAATCTAGGTAATTATTGAATTACATTATGGTCTATTGTTTCACTTCATTATTTAATAGGTATGTTGCTGTAAAAATGTAGTTAGTCCGTCTTTTAGATTGTTCAAAAGTAAAAGACACGTATTTTTTTATTTGTAAATTATACCAAAAATGACAAAGATATGGCCCGTTAAAATTACGCGTGACGTCAAAGAGTGAGAGTTTTTTTCGCCACTTAGTGACGTCAAAGACCCCCACTCCTACATTTTGATCCTTGTATCTTTGTTATTTTTTGTTTAAATGAAGAAAGGAAAAATACGTGTCCAATATATTTTTATAATCTAAATCTAATCTTCTATTTATCTATCTTCTATATCTATCTATCTATACTGAAAATAAATCTGTAGAGAGGTCAATTCTGTACATTAAATATATTTTCAAAATAACTATCAGGGGGTGATCAGTGATCGATACTGATGCCAAAAATGCAATCAGTAAAATTTTTGTCTGTCTGTCTGTCTGTCTGTCCGTCTGTCTGTCTGTCTGTCTGTATGTTCGTTATTGAAACAAAAACTACTCAACGGATTTTGACGAAACTTGGTACAATTATTCTTCATACTCCTGGGCAGGTTATAGTATACTTTTCATCACTCTACAATGAATAGTAGCAGAGTAGTGAAGGGAAATGTTAGGAAAACGGGCGAAATTTTTACCTGTATGTTTGAACGGGCATCACTCAAAAACTACTGCATGGATTGAATGCGGTTTTCACCAATGTATTGCTAGAGGTGTAACTTAAAATTGAGGCACCATTTTATGTAAGTGCGTTATTTTTGAAACCCGATAACCAGGCGTGCGACGCCGCTGGCACAGCTAGTCTAAAATACGGACTTAATTTAATGTTATTATATATTTTGACCCTGGAAACATCCCTATTGTTTTACGTTGAATGTGTCAGTGCGGTATCCGGATTTAGAATAGGACCCGTCTCATCCCATGGGTGTCGGGAAAGACGTCTAAGGGAATATCAGGGAACGGGCAGTAACGTTTACCTGGGTACAAGTAAAACCTACTGCGGTCACAACCCGCCTGCCAAGCGTAGTGACTAAGGCAAATTCCTCCAAATGATAATAGTAATTGGGGGATGCCTATGTTCAGCAGTGGACGTTTGCAAACTGATGATGTTAATGATGTTTAACTTTAATAGTTTTAATGAAAACTAAAATCGATATCAATAAAAGCGTAACTAAAATTAACTACCATTTTTTGTACAATATTTAACAAGACTGACAATGTTGTATAATGATAATAATTATGTTAAAATCTATCCGATTATCTTCTATCTTCTTCTATATCCCTAGAAAGATAACCTACGTCGAATCGACGTAATCGATTTTGAAAAATCGATGTAACTCTTTGTTTTTTTGCATCACTAAGCCAGCTGTTCTTGCCATCTCAATCGGCTGCCAGAGCTCGCAGGACATGCCCGAATCGCTCTGGTAAGTGCAAGACTTTCGTCAGTATTAAGGTACCGTACGTCGAAGTGACGTATGGTTATCTTTAGTGTGACTGTCTAAAACAAATGTACAGGTGGCCAATGGCTATGTTTATAGGATTTTGAACATGGCATTTATAAATTCACACATAATTTATTGCGACAATGTCATATCCAAGAAAGAAAAATTACTGGGACGTCGAGATTTCATGAAATACCTCAGCAATAGCTTGATGACCCCTTGGATTGAGAGAGCAGCAAATGCTGACTTTGCCGACAAATAATAAATAAAAAATAGGTAGTAATTTTCCAAAGAGGCAAGCCGAACCCCCCACACAACCTGAAGGTGTACCTGAGCCAAAAAAAGAAAATATTGTGTAAAATCAACGTACGACAGCTGCAAAATTCCAATTTGTGAAGAGCACAAGTTCAGCGCCTGCCCTAAGTTCCTTTGAGGCAAAAGTGATTAAGAAATTATTATTATTTTGGTTTTTTGTATAATTAAGATAATAAAAAAAATATTTTCGAAAGTTTACCTAGTAAATTATAAAACTAATGGGGAGATTCTTAAATGTTTAAGTTTCATAAAGTAAGAAGTACCCTCTTTTGTTTTTGTTTTTTTAAATAAACATATAAATAAACTCTATTATTTTTTATTTACTGAGATCACTATTACATACATTAAGATGTGTTATCTCATTTATAAATAAATGTAGTATAAACATATACAATCCAAAATATGCTTACTCAAACATACGCACGTCGATTCGACGTATGGTTATCTTTAATGTATAGTGAAATATGGTTATCTATCTAGGGATATCTTCTATTATCTATACTTATAATAAATCTGTAGAGTGGTCAATTCTGTACATTAAATATATTTTCAAAATAACTATCAGGGGATGATTAGTGATCGATGCTGATGCCAAAAATGCAATCAGTAAAATTTTTGTCTGTCTGTCTGTTCGTTATAGACACAAAAACTACTGAACGGATTTTAATGAAACTTAGTACAATTATTCTTTATACTCCTGGGCAGATTATAGTCTACTTTTCATCACGTTACAATCAATAGGAGTGGAGCAGTGAAGGGAAATGTTGGGGAAACGGGAGAAATTTTTAACTGTATGTTTGAACGCGCATCACGTAAAAACTACTGCATGGAATTAAATGCGGTTTTCACCAATGTATTGCTAGAGGTCTAACTTAAAATTTAGGTACCATTTTATGGAAGTCCGTTTTTTTGAAACCCGATATCCACGCGTGCTACGCCGCCGGCACAGCTAGTTTTTAATATAAAAAAGGTTAATATAGTAAACTATTATGATTATAATTACTGCCTTACTGCTTTTGCTTTGTATTAATAATTAATAATACAAAGCAAAGGCAGTAAAGATTCACAAGTGTATTTTATATCTATACGTATTTTATAGAAAGGTACATTACACATTAAATATTTACTGAGCCATTTATCACCAAAATTAGGTAATGTTATGCGTGTAATCTTTATATATATAATTCTGATGTACGTGTGTATGTCATTGAACTCCTCCTAAACGGCTTGACCGATTTAAATAAATTTTTCTGTATGCGTTTGAGTGGCGCCCTGGATGGTTTAGATTCACAAATCAACCCGGCAGATGGCGCTGCAGTCGGTATCTATGTTATTTATCCCTTACGGCTGGATCGATTTGAATGAATTTTTGTTTATGCATTTAAGTGGGGGCCTGGAAAATTTACATTCACAAAAAAACAATTCGGCAGATGGCGCTGTAGTCGGTATTTAGGTTACTTATCTATACTGCAACTATATAGAGATCAGACACTCGGAGAGACACTAATTACTGTTTTTATTACTTTACTATATTCACTTCACTGGTTTTGAATGCTATACTGGAGGCAAGACAGGGCAGGGCCAGCAGGGCGAGGCCGAACAGGCAGGACCGAGCGGGGCAGGGCCAGCACGGCGGGGCAGGGCCAGCACGGCGGGGCAGGGCCAGCACGGCGGGGCAGGGCCAGCAGCGCGAGGCCAAGCAGGGCAGGACCGAGCGGGGCAGGGCCAGCACGGCGGGGCAGGGCCAGCAGTGCGAGGCCAAGCAGGGCAGGACCGAGTGGGGCAGGGCCAGCACGGCGGGGCAGGGCCAGCAGGGCGAGGCCAAGCAGGGCAGGACCGAGCGGGGCAGGGCCAGCACGGCGGGGCAGGGCCAGCAGGGCGAGGCCAAGCAGGGCAGGACCGAGCGGGGCAGGGCCAGCACGGCGGGGCAGGGCCAGCAGGGCGAGGCCAAGCAGGGCAGGACCGAGCGGGGCAGGGCCAGCACGGCGGGGCAGGGCCAGCAGGGCGAGGCCAAGCAGGGCAGGACCGAGCGGGGCAGGGCCAGCACGGCGGGGCAGGGCCAGCAGGGCGAGGCCAAGCAGGGCAGGACCGAGCGGGGCAGGGCCAGCACGGCGGGGCAGGACCAGCAGGGCGAGGCCGAGCAGGGCAGGACCGAGCGGGGCAGGGCCAGCACGGCGGGGCAGGGCCAGCAGTGCGAGGCCAAGCAGGGCAGGACCGAGCGGGGCAGGGCCAGCACGGCGGAATTATTATATTATTGGTCTTTCCTTTCATACTTTTTTAATACCCTAATCACTTGAAATATCATATGCAGGCAACGTCTGTCGGGTCCTCTAGTGTGTATATAAGTTTTTAACCAATATGGTAGAGTTTACCTTTTTTTTTCTAGAGGGGTATACATTAGGCACCTTCACGCTGAATTCGTAGGAAGTCGGCGTGGTGTGTGGGACTCACACCTCTCAAAATGGGAGGGCATACCCACTAAATCCCCCTATATCGCCAGTGGATATGAACTTGCTGGGATGCGGGTAGCGCAGAAGTATGCGGCCGAGTCTCTTCCTGCCCTGGCCAACAGCAGATGACAAGCGGTCGGCACTCCTGGTCCGGGGACTGGGGTAAATACCCCTACCCCCGGCTCCGGGGTTCAGTAGAGTGCTCCCCAGGCGGACCTCGTACAACGGTTCGCCTGGCCGCATCCACCACTCCGTTAGGCCCCAGCGTCGCGGCCCTACGCTCACCACTCGGGGCATAACTTCCTAGACATTAGCACACTATGCTCCAAAATCTGCATTCCACAACAAAAATTTCACTTTTTAAATTTGTCGCCATCTCTCGAACGCGACCGTTATTACCGAGCTACGCCATTAAGAAAAGAGTCATAGCCCTGAAATGAACAATTGTTCCGAACGCAACAAGCGTGTCACACAACTCGCACACAATATCGACATTGCAATAGTGTTTCCGCGAGCTCTCATCTGCGACGCACGCGCAATCATTCACACTATATCGTAAAACGGATAAAAACGTTATCTCTCATTATATCGTAGTTGTGTTGTGATGAATGTCAGTGACGTCCACTTTTAAAAGGTTCGTGCGTATTTTCTCACATAAGTAATTAGAATAAAAGAGTGCGCCCAGCCGACCTCTTGGTGTCTGCGGAAGACCAGTGTCGAGGTTTCTAACATACCTACCTTATACTGAGTGGACACCCTTTAGTGTCACATTGTACCTACTTTTGATGTAGGTAATCATAATTTTTTTTTAAGTGATCCTACTAATAAACATTTTTATTCTTTCTAGAATACAGACATTATTTTATCACCCAATACCTTATTTAAGAAGATGTCACAGGTATAATGCATTTTACAATAGGTTCGAATAATAATATGTACTCCCCAGACCAATGACACTAGTCAAGAACAAATATGTTGTAGTGTTGAATAGGATAGATAGATACTCGTAGATATTGCACATGAAACTAGTCACAAAGATAATTTATTCTCTAAGTAGTATCTTAGTCTTAAGCTTTAAGTAAACTTTTCCAGACAACCTTTGGGTAGAGATAATACTTATTAGAAGAAGGGACGATTTACATTGGCAAAATGGAAAGGAATGCAGCGAAAGCCGTTTTGTTTTCCTTTACGCATACATCAAGACCCGCGACATCTGGGGCCCTACTATACTCGTAATAATAAAAAAAAAAAAAAATAATAAACCGACTTAAAAAAACACAAACGACCAAAACTAAAAAGCGATAAATAACGTAAGTAATTATCTACTTAATACATATTATACGTAAAACTATAATTATTGAAATATTTACAATTACCACTTATTTTTAGAGGCGGTGCCAGCCTCTAGGTACCTAACGTAGACTGCGGTTGTATGACGCGCGCGGCCGGCAAATCCACACGAAAAAATACATTTATTTGTTTGGCTGGCACCGACTTCAAACGTTCAAACGTTCGCTGGATCAGAGCGATCACCTTTTTTAGGGACCGGATGCACAAGAGCTATCTTCCACGTTTCCGGGACTACGCCAGTAGAGTATGAGAGTCAGAAAAGACGCGTTAGTACCGGTGCCAACTCAGGAGCACAAGCTTTAAGCACAACTGGTGGGATTCCGTCTGGCCCACTCGACTTATGGATGTCAAGGGAAAGAAGAGCCCTCCGGACAGAACTTTGCAAGAACCGAACGCTAGGCATAGAACTCGCACTCCCACAATGCGGTATTGATGGTGGTGTTTTCCCCTGATCATCCAGGGTCGAGTTGGATGCGAAGAGAGTACCCAAGAGATCGGCTTTCTCTTTCGCAGTGTGGGCCAGAGTTTCATCAGTTATGTGCAGCGGTGGAAACGACGGGACACTGAAATTCCCAAGGACAGCCTTGGAAAGAGACCAAAACGCACGTGTTCCCGAAGGGAGACGTGCCAGTCTATCGCCAATTCGCCCTATGAAGGACGACTTTGCCTTAGCAATCTCATTCTTATATGACCTGGCAGCAAAGTTATACTCTTTCTTGAGTACACTGGTATTTGGATCCTTAGATGCCACCGCCTTAGCCCAGGCCTGGTAACGATTTTGCTTCTGGCGAGATGCCAATTTGCTAGATCGACCAAACCAGGGCTTAGATCTGCCACCGAGAGGCACTACAGAGCTTGGAATGTAAAGTTCATAACCTTTTTTATGCAAAGGTGTGTTTTGTTATTTGTTTATTAGGTAAGCTTTAACTACTCTACCCCTCGTCATTAAACTTGCATATATCCGTTGAAAAAAAATGTCATTTTTATTCGAGAAAGGATTAAAATACCTATGCAATACATTACCGCGAGCGTAACCGCGTATGTAAATATATTTATATATATGTAAATTCAAAAGTAATCTATCATTCGCACTCTCTCGCCAAAAAGTTTAACAAGTTTTGTCATTTCGGTATACTATACACACCAAAATATATTATAGAATACATAATTTATGCCTGTATGAAAAAGTTGGCCAATTTCTATTAGAGCTCGGTCACACTGGCGCTTTTTCGATGCACAATTTCGTAGGGATGTGGCATCGCTGAGCGTCTTTTATCGCCTTTTTCATGGGGAGTGTTCAGAAGAGTTATTTTCCCTAATCCCTCCATCACCTTTCCGTCATAGGACCACACGAGCGGGCATGCGGTGCCACCGTTTCACGGTGGAAAATATACCTTCGCGTACCAAAAAGTTTGGTAACTCCTTTTTGTGCCGTACCATCAAAAACTGGAATTCTCTGCCTGCTCATGTGTTTCCGCCTTCTTATAGTATGGGATCCTTTAAACAAAGCGTGAAGAAGCATCTTGTAGGCCGGCATGGCTATGGTGACTGACTGAAAACTGAGGTTTCCCGCCCGTGGCCAGAGCGACTTGGGCTTCCTTTTCAGCTTTCCATCAGGCGAGAGGAAGACACTATGACGAGCCAATATAAAAAAAAAAAAAAAAAAACAATCAAACGCCAACGAACGCGATAACGCACTAAATTATGGCTACATGACTATCTAATGATTCGGCGGATACAAATGTTTCTTAAACGTGCACACGTTACATAGACAATTAGATTATTACACCAGTTCACTTTAATCTAGTTATATTTGAGAGATTTGTTAAATACAATTTAGGCGGTCTTATGCTCGTTCAGACTATCTTTGTTCTACACGTTATTATACAATACGCATAGAATCTTATATTGGTGATCAAATAAATAAATTGACAACATTACGTGAAAGACGTACTGAATATTTGAAAGAAAGAAAGAAAATATGTTTATTCAGTGACATAATAGGACTAATAGCTCGGAAACCTTCATGTATATATTCCTAGCGGAGGTTGTTAGGGTTTATGCGATATTTATTAGGCTCATACAATATGTACAAGCCTCAAAGTGTTCGCATTATAGCGCCTACATTCAACTCAAGAGCAATAGCACAAAATGTTATGACTGTGGGCTTGGATTAAGGATCAAGTTCTATTTAGTTATTATCTTCTTCTATCTATATCTATACTTATAATAAATCTGTAGAGAGGTCAATTCTGTACATTAAATATATTTTCAAAATAACTATCAGGGGATGATTAGTGATCGATACTGATGCCAAAAATGCAATCAGTAAAATTCAAAAGAGAAGTAAAATTCAAAAAGCCAAAAGAAGTCTAGTGAAGCTTTACATAGAGGTTACTAATTTTATGTCGTAAACACACATCTTTTGATCTTATTACAATAGGCCTGTTGCCGTAAAAAATGTAATTAGTCCGTCTTTTAGATTGTTCAAAAATAAAAGACACACGTATTTTTTCATTTGTAAATTAGACTAAAAATGACAAAGATATAGCCTGTTGAAATTACGCGTGACGTCAAAGAGTGGGAGTTTTTTCGCCCTGAGTGACGACTCCTACATTGTGATGCTTTGTATCTTTGTTATTTTTTGTTTAAATTAAAAAGGAAAAATAGGTGTTCCATATATTTTTATAATCTAAAATACGGACTAAATGTAATGTAATTATTTTGACCCTGGACACATCCCTATTGTAAACGTTGGTTTCAGCCAACGATAAAGATATTACAGATATACAATCAGGAATATAGCGGTTACACGTAGAGTAGTTTAAGAATAAAGAATAAATAACCTAAAGTATGCCACGCTGGTCCTCACATCGACATCTAGCCCCAATAACTATATTATTAATCTGTGCCCAAACTATATAAGCCGAAACTTGTACTATGGATACTAGACAACTGATAAACTTACATACTTTTTTTTGTAAATAAAGTTCATGCACACAAATGTTTGTACTGTGCGGGGTTTGAACCCACAACCTTTGGCTTAGAAGGCAGAGGTCACTACCAAATGAGCCATTGGGTCTGTCAGTTAATAGGACATACAATTGAAACTATAGTATATTGTATACTTTCGTGCAGCAAATAACTGATTTATTTCGTCCATATTCGCTTACAATGCAAAACTAAACAAATAATAATATTAGACGCGTCTTTCCTTTCCCGCAACTCGTAAATTTTTGCGTTGTTATCAAATTAACCAATTGTCAAGTAGCAATACAATAATGACCGGCAATGTGATAAATAATGAAGTTTAGATAGTAATTAACATTTTGCCCAATAGAGTTTGACATTATTCATAATGACCGCGCATTATAAATAATGCCCGCATTAATCACATGGTCCATAACATATACATTATTATAATTAATATAACACGTGCAACGCCGCTGGGACAGCTAGTAATTAAATATGTTATAATTGACTCTAATACATTACTCTTATATAACTTATGTATTTTAGTACGAGTATATACGAAACGATGTGGGCTGATGATGATGATGATGATGATGATATACGAAACTTCAAAAACGTTTGTTCTATTTATTTCATCATCATCAGAGCGTTATTCTTTGTTGGCTTGGGTCCCTAGGATGTAAGTGGGACCCCATACCACATTCGTTCTATTTATTCAATTTGGAAACGCAACGGCGATACATTTAGCAATCGGTTCATTTTAAATTATATCTAATTATAAATTTATTACCTTTAAAAACTTAGTACCTTTATCTTTTCGTTCCATGCTACTCTCACCTGCCCGTGGTGCATTCTGCCGAATAACAAACGACGCTCTAGCAACTGACTAGTCTCCGGTCTGGTCTGCTACGCCTCAGAGGAACCATCCAACCAGGCAGCCTTATGCTTGCACCAATGTGCGTCGTGGACCAATGCACCCCCCCCTCCCCCCCCCCCCCCCCAAAGAGAAGAAGTCACTACGGCGACTACTACTTACCTACGTACTAATAACCAAATCAATCACCTGTCATGCCGGCCTGTCAGGCTATACCCCGACGGATTCCAAAAAGCGACCACGACAGTTTTTTATCAAAAAATATATTTGTTAAGCTTGAACCTCGGGTCTTGTCATTGAAATGTAATAAAGCCTGCTTTTCTGAAGATTTTCTTCGAAAATCGGTTACCTAGTGTCAAAGTTTATCCCAAGCAAACAAACTAATCTTTTCTCTTCACAATGTAAGTATAAGTCCAGCATTGTGTGTCTTGTTTCTTTTATCTTTTAGAGAAAAAAAAGTACCAGAAAGTAGTTCATGCTCAAGATAAAAAGAGTAAAAATGTACAACAACCGGTCTTGTTACTTGCGCATCTGTGCGTCCCCACGAGTCATGGAACCAGTGACGATAAGACGAGTAGGAACACGTGTCTCATTATACTCATAATTGTCGCACAATTGTATTGAGTGAAACGAATTTTCTTATTGTTTTCGATATTTGAATGTGAACCGAACCTAGAATGCCACACTTGGAAGAGATATCAACTTTTACGTGAGTTTTAGTAACTTCTTCTATCTATATCTATACTTATAATAAATCTGTAGAGAGGTCAATTCTGTACATGAAATATATTTTCAAAATTACTATCAGGGGGTGATTAGTGATATAATACGATGCCAAGAATGCAATCAGTCAAAATTTTGTCTGTCTGTCTATATGTTCGTTATAAAAACAAAAACTACTCAACGGATTTAAACGAAACTTGGTACAATTATTCTTAATACTCCTAGGCAGGTTATAGTATACGTTTCATCACGCTACAATCAACAAGATCAGAGCGGTGAAGGGAAGTGTTGGGAAAACGGGAGACATTTTTATCTGTATGTTTGAGCGCGCATCACGCGAAAACTACTGCATGGAATTGAATGCGGTTTTCACCAATGTATTGCTATAGGTCTAACTTAAAATTTAGGCACCATTTTATGAAAGTCCGTTATTTTGAAACCCGATATCCACGTGTGCGACGCCGCTGGCACAGCTAGTAACGTAATAAAACATGAGTGCGAGTTCGGTAACTTTATCTGATAAAATATATAGTAGAGGATCCCGCCATAGAACGACCTTCAGCGAGACGTTTATTAGATGTGACTTATTTTATATTGAATAAATATAATGCATATGGGTTGCCTACCAAGTTTTAGTTCAGGGTTTTATATCTATCTTATTAAAGGAGTAAGTAACTTGCTCCAACAAATCTTCTTCAATGCCTCATGCAACAAAGTCGGGATCGCATTCACGCGCTTATTGGTAGGGACTCTAACAAAATATGTGAGTAGTAATTCTATGTACGTATTTTTTGGTTGTCAAATATTGTGTTTCATGTTGAAGTAGCTTTTTACTTTTTTAAATATATTTTCATGGCTATTACAGATAAAAATACGAAAAAAATAGGGGACATGTATCAGAACTTTTTCTATCGTTTAATAAAATAAAAAAAAAAATCGCACATACTCCTTTAATGCACTGGTGGTGCGATATATCTTTGGTCTGATTTATTATACAAATTCTATACCAATCGAAAGTAAGTCTTGATGGGCCGCTCCGCCCCTCTCTCGTCCGGAGCAGGGCGATCCCCGCTCGCCCTCTGCTCGGCCGTCCACCAGTAAACCTTGGCCAGCACCTGGGCTTCAAGGGCCCAGGGCGGGGTCCTGTCACAACTCTCAGGTAGCCAGGTATAAACAGGTAAATCGATACTAGCATTTTGCACCGGTCTGATCATTGAATTAAAATAGGGGAGATGACCATGGTTGAATTTCCATGTTATTTTGATGGTTGCCAGAAAAAACCATTAAAATAACACATAATTGAGAAATCACAACAAAATTGTTTTGCAAATTGAGAGCGCGATAGGCCTTCAAAGTTCACTGGGAAAGTCAATTTTAAAAGTGTAAAATTAATGAAAAATCATTATAACACTGTTTAAGGTACATTAATTAAAACATATTTTGATATGAAACCCATAACATAAATGCACTTTTTAATATAGCCATCGAACAAGCTTCTTAAACGAGGCATACAAAACACTACGCAGTACGAAATCGTGACGTCACGCTTTCGTATCAGTTTGCATGAAGCGTTTTTGGGCGAGTTCATATTTGTGATTTTGAAATTGTGATAGCTCGGGGACATTTCATACAAGCGAAGTAATTCTTTCACCAATGGTTTTATAATTGGGTGATGCATCAATATTAATACAAAACAAAAATTAGTCATCGTGCCTATTAAATGAAACTCAAGATAATTTTAGAACACAGTGATATATGGTTGCCTGCGAAAAATTGGCCCCGAATTCGGATTGTCCAATTTTAAAAAGTAAAATATTGCTGCGATGTATACTGATACGAGTAGATACTGTTACAGAATGGCCGCCCAACCTTTTTCTCGAACATTTTAATTTTTTATATTTAGCTCTCTTGCTTTTTTTAGCGAAACAAAAGATAAGAGAGCTAAATATAAAAAAAATAAAAAGTAAAGGAAAAAGGTTGGCCACCATGCGACCAATCCGAAACAGTTATATTAGCTCTATTAGACTAACGTCATCATCTTCATCAGCCTATTGCAGTTCACTGCTGGAGGAGGAGGCCTCCCCAGTTGATCGCCACTTTGGGCAAACAAGTAGAAGCTTTACCCATAATCGCCACGCTGGGCAGCCGGATTGGGAATCACAGGGCGTAGCTCTTCGCTCTGGTGACGCTGCTGCCCGTCATCGGCCTGTGGTATTTAGCTACGCCTTCAATCGTGCTGTTTATACCGCCACCAGTCGGTTGCCAGAGCCTCGTTCGTCAATCAGCAGGTTGCACCACTGCAGGTGAGGGTGGCTTGGAGCGAAAAGATGAAGGGTTGCTCCCTTACATCCCAAGACAAGACTAACGTCAAATTTGAATAACTATAAATCAGAGTTTCCGAATCCGAGCGGAAACAGACTGTGAGTGGCCCCGCAGGTGGTTTGTGTGAATTTCTCTCGAATACAATCGAAGTTTGGCTCTTAGTACTAAGTAGGTATTCAACATACAAAATCAAAAACAGTCAAGTAGCCTACTATCATGTGGCTAAAGTTCTATGATCTTGCAAATCCCGTTACATAATAGTATAATAGTCTCGTGACCGAGTCTGAGCGTGAGCGTTTTATATGGTCCACTGATCCATTCGCCCCACGCACGCATACTCATTCAACCTTAAACAGAATCTTTGTGAGTGAGGCCACATTTCTTCTATAGTAGCACAGTACAGTGGCTTCCCGTCACCTAATGGGAAACGAGGTTTAAGGCACAGCGACTATGGACAGGTAACTAAATCACTTTTGTCAGTGGCCACAGCCATGTCAGCTTGTTAGATAAATATGGCTTTCATCATCATTATCAGCCTGCAAACGTCTACTAGCTTGGTAGGCGGGTCGGTGACCGCAGTAGGTCATATTCGTACCCAGGTGAACGCTGCTGCTGCTTTCCTAATATTCCCTTAGTCGTCTTCTACGGCACCCATGGGATAGTCCTACTCTAAATCCGAAAATCAAACGGTTGACAAGTTTTAGAATATCCTGATAAGTTTCTTTTTTTGTTATTCCAGCGTTCTCACCATGAACCCAGGACCTTTGGAATCGAGTTCGACTACCACATTGCACAGGATCAAAAAGGAGGATGAAGAAGAATATGACCCTTTCAGTCACAGAGCAGTGGCACATCCGACATCGTAAGTACTTTTATGCGAACATATACGTCACCTATTCCATCCTCATCATCTCGATGGTTGGCGATCCTCCTCTGTACACTTTATGAGGAACTTCTTGCCTCGCGCATCGGTTTTGTGGAACCAACTTACTGCGACAGTCTTTCCGAACAGCTACGACTTCGGAGCCTTTAAGAAACGAGCGCACTCCTATACAAAAGGCCGGCAGCGACCCCAGAACTCGATATGGGTGTCCATGGACGGTGTTGACTTACCATCAGGCATTACATTTGCTCGTCTGCCACCTCTTGCATAAAAAAAACCTACTGTTTAAAACCTGGTTTTTGGAGTTCTGTAAAAAATTAAAAAACGGAGCTCGTATTGGATTACTCATATGTCTGTCTGTCTATTGAACCGTCTATCACAGCAAGTTTGTAGTATGGAGTACACATCATCATCATCATAATCAACCATAAGAGGCCCACTGCAGGACTCGTACACAAAACTGCGATGCGACGTCGCATCGTAAATATCTGCGAGCTCCCTCGACGCATCACAAGGATTTGCGAATTGATTCGCATCGCGCATTCTAACGATGTTACCCAAATCGTGAAGACGCCTTGCCGCACGATATCGCAGTTATGTGTTCAAACCCATCGGCCTACCCCAAAGACTTCCACATCTTGCAAGCTGCCCGGAACCAGCCAGCATCCATTATGTCGTCAGTCTATTTCGCTGAAGGGCGTCTCACTATTAGAAGACACAGAAAATTTACCACTCGTTCCCCCCTAAGGTGCTACTACAAAAAAAAAAAACAAAGTAACAAAATAAGCATCTGCCACGGTTTATATTGCTCTATTGAAACTTGTACGTTTGTTTGCAGAACGATTGGTGCATTTTTCCATTTACTGAAGTCATCCCTGGGCTCGGGGTTGTTGGCTATGCCATACGCTTTCAAGAACACAGGTTTGATTCCTGGTTCTATTGGCACAGTTCTTGTAGCCATCATTGCTACACATTGCGTTCATATTTTGGTAAGTTCATATTCATCATCATCATCAGCCTATCGCAGTCCACTGCTGGACATAGGCCTCGCCACTTTGGGCATCCATTGACGCATACACCATGCCTACCTAGGTATACCTAGGGATACCTGGGTTATGTGGGACTCACTCTAAAAATGGAGAATACCTATTAAACCTGACGGTGGGCGGCTCATCAAACCCCGAAGTCCCTTTTATTTACCTTTTACGACAGACAGGGTTACCTCGGTAGTATTCTTACGCCACATACCATAGAGCGCGGAGCCTTTTTTTTCGTCGGGAATGCCTTTACGTATACACCAGGGCCCTGGGTACGGTACACCTGGGTTATGTGGGGCTCACTCCTATTTAGCGCAGAATACCCACTAAACCCGACGGTGGTCCCCTCCCCCAAGTGTGCCACAACCCCAAAGGCCCTTTTAGTCGCCAAACAACTGGCAAGGATACCTCGGTAGTATTCTTACGCCCCGTACCAGAAAGCGCAGATCACGGAGCCTAACCTAACCTAAACCTAAAATCTAACCTAAATCTAAAACCTAACCTATCCTAACCTAGTTGACTTCATACACTAGACTAACGAGACATTCACCCGCATTACCTTTCAAGTTCTTTACGACCAAGTGATAAAACCTCCCTTAAATTTAATAACCACACTTAACTCTACGCAGTTTCTCATTAATTTACCTTTTACCCTTCTAGGTGTCTACATCGCGTGAAGTTTGCAGGGAATGCCGAATGCCGTCACTAAGCTACACGGACACTTGTGAGAAAGTATTCCAGCATGGTCCGACTAGACTTAGGCGGTACTCAACTGCTATGAGGTAGGTGGATATGTCACCGTAAAATTGTAAATACCGTTAGATTATAATCTGTCTCGCGAGATAGTAAACTGTCGAAAGATTGTGAACAGTAACATAATTCTTACAGTTTAATTAAGTATAAATTATTTTTCGGTGTAAATATTTTTAGGTAGACTGTAATCGATCGAAAGTGAAATTCTTAAATTAAAATTTGTCGCGCGTTAAATTATCAATAGGTCCACTTTGATCGAGCACAATCTACCGAAAAATAATACGTTAAATTGTTAGCAGTTGTTGCGTTTCAATCTTTCGACAGTTTACAATCTCGCAAGATGGATTATAATCTAACGGTAGGTATTTTCAATTTGACGGTGACAGATACATAGAATTCTTCTAGGTCTTCCCTTCTTACACCGACTTAACACCAAACTTATACTCTTTCGATTCAAACTGCTTATAAATAAATCTAAGTAGGAGAGACAGTCCTTCGGAAAACTCCCTGCACCGGTTGCCTTGTACGCTGATACAAGTTTTGCCAGAAACATCTTCCATCTTTATGAATTTCTGAATTTTAAGAGTGGCATAGCGAATCTTCGCTCGAATTGAGCTGCCTGTCCGGGAAAGGATGCCCTATAGAATACCGCAGCCAAATGACCTCCGGGTCGTGTTTCCGCCGGTGAGTAGGGTTTTCGGAGCTCGTGGGGGGGTTGGGCTGGCACAGCAGTGGCAACTGACAGGTAACTGACCAGTTACTTGCCCGTTGTCACAGCGACTTGAACTTCGCTTTCCATCAGGCGTAGGGAAGCCATTATGTCAAAAAAAAAGCCAAAAGTTCCTCCTAGTTAGTTTTGAGACTTGGAAAATTGGTAGGTGTTTGTACAAATGTGTTTGTTAGCAGTGTCGCTTATTAAATATTACATTTAGCCTCGAGTAAAGAAAGTAATAGGTTTTAGTAGGAAAACCGAATTAATCCTCTTTGATGTAGCTTAAATGAAAAAGGTATGTAGTTAATTAAGTACCTTTGATATTATGTTAAATCAAGTTCTCATGTTCATACGATTACATAGTAATATTCAAGAAAACATCTGCAATTCATTATCATTTTCACTTTATGAGGCAGCTACATACCAACTTTCTGAGATTAAATCTTCTATTTTAGTATGTTTTTAAGATAAAGAAGATTACACGTACAAACATTTTCAAAATAACGACCTGACCCAAAATTTTGGGAAAATGAACGGATCTATATGCCATTATACACTAGGACAAGAGTAGGTCACCAAAAGTTTGTTTCTGTGGTTATTCTTAGTAATCTATCTATCTTCTTCTTCTATCTATCTATCTTCTATCTATACTTATAATAAATCTGTAGAGACTTAGAGAAGTCAATTCTGTACATGAAATATTTTTTCAAAATAACTATCAGGGGGTGATAAGTGATCGATACTGATGCCAAAAATGCAATCAGTAAAATTTTTGTCTGTCTGTCGGTCTGTCTGTCTGTCTGTCTGTATGTTCGTTATAGAAACAAAAACTACTCGACGGATTTTAAAGAAACTTACTACGATAGTTATCATACTCCTGGGCAGGTTATGGTATACTTTTTATCACGCTACAATCAATAGGAGCAAAGCAGTGATGGGAAATGTTGGGAAAACGGGAGAAAATTTTACCTGTATGTTTGAACGCGCATCACTCAAAAACTACTGCATGGAATTGAATGCGGTTTTCACCAATTGCTAGAGGAGAGGAGTCTAACTTAAAATTTAGGCACCATTTTATGGAAGTCCGTTATTTTTGAAATCCGATATCCATGCGTGCGACGCCGCTGGCACAGCTAGTACCTAAATACTATATTTATTTATAAAATTTCAGGCATTTTGCGGACTACTCGATGGCTGGGGTGTGCATTGGTGGGACCAGTGTTTACGTCATCTTTATTGCGAAAACACTTAACAAAGTTAGTATTGCTTTATCTTTATTATGTCATAAGGAAATATAATAGTCCATTTTACTAAGCGTTTTTTGACTGATCGTAAAATTCGATGGTAAACATTAGGCTGCGTCATTGGTCTAGTGTAGGCAAGGTCGCTCGGGTTCAAATCCCGTGTAGGGTCCGATATTGCTATTAGGTTATTCTGGTAAGAATTTTCTCAGTAGCAGCCCCTTCTGGGCCAGAGGAAGGAAGGTATACCCCTATGAGTGGGATAACACATCAATTCCTTGGACTTGCGCTTTATCGGTCGTGTGGCTATGCATTATATGAATGAAGAAACTTTTACAGTGATAACTCTGCTTATGCATCACTCAACGGTTGATGTGTGACCCTTCGTACACGCAGACTCATATCAAATTGCTATGCTAAGATAATGTAATACATTGGACCTCGCTATCCAATAAGTAAAATGTTCAATTTGCCTTCAGTGAGGATCAATTTGAGCCGCCAGACGTTGCAATCGATTTAAGTTTGTATCAAAAGATAAAAGACCCTTTCAAGGACTCGTTACCACGGTTCCATCGACCTGATGACATTTTTCTTCACGTTTGCTTATTTATTTTTCTGGTATTCAAACTTTTTTACATAACGGCCATTTTTTTTACTTGAAATGAGTTTCCATTTAACTGCGATTCGCCTGACGGTAAGCAGTATCGCAGTTAACGATGAAACGCATTCACCCAGCAAATACCGGTTCACTCTCGTCTTGAACATCGAAAGATTATATCTCTCAGGGAACAAAGAGCCCAGCAATTAGTTCCCTGGCTCTGTGGTAGTGGACGCTGCCTCTGATCCAGCTAGGTCGCAGGTTCGATCCCCGCTCAGTACAAACATTTTTGTGCATGACCACGGCTGTTTGTATTGGTCTGGGTATTTGATGTATATGTCTCTGTTTACAAAAAAAAGTGTCTAAGAAAGTTTATCAGCTGTTTATCAAACGCCTATAATTGTTACATCTATAAGTGAGAGTCTTCAGAGTGAGGGCGACAGGCGCAATGGGTTTGTTCTATTATGCCTGTCTACCTAACTTTTGGACCTCACGTCCGCTTACCATCAGGTGGAGTGAGGTCATCCTGAAAGCTCTTCTCGTAAAAAAAAGTATTTTCCACTGCCTTCTGAACCAAGGGTCGTGGGTTCTATCCCCACCCGGGATAAACATTAGTGTGTGAATATTATGTGTTCCGTGTGTATTCAATTATATATTTATGGTATCTTCGTTATTCTAATACCCATAACATTATGTGCTTAAACTAGTTTCTTTACGAGAGCAATACTCGTATATCTTCTTCTTCTTCTTCTATACTTATAATAAATCTGTAGAGAGGTCGATTCTGTACATAAAATATATTTTCAAAACTAGCTGTGCCGGCGGCGTCGCACGCGTGGATATCTGGTTTCAAAAATAACGGACTTCCATAAAATGGTACTTAAATTTAAGTTAGACCTCTACCAATACATTGGTGAAAACTGCATTGAATTCCATGCAGTAGTTTTCGCGTGATGCGCGAATAAACATGTATCTATCAGGGGGTGATAAGTGATCGATACTGATGCCGAAAATGCAATCAGTAAAATGTTTGTCTGTCTGCTGTCTGTATGTTCGTTATAGAAAAACAACTACTGGACGGATTTTAACGAAACTTGGTACGATTATTCTTCATTCTCCTGGGCAGGTTATAGTATACTTTTCATCACGCTTCAATTAATAGGAGCAGAGCAGTGACGGGAAGTGTTGGGAAAACTTTTATCTGCATGTTTGATCGCGCATCACGCGAAAACTACTGCATGGAATTAAATGCGGTTCTCACCAATGTATTGCTAGAGGTCTAACTAAAAATTTAGGTACCATTTTATGGAAGTCCGTTATTTTTAAACCCGATATCCACGCGTGCGACGCCGCCGGTACAGCTAGTATGTTATAAAATTGGTTGTGAAAAGACAATATAGGCAGATAATACATTACGTAGACGAACGGCTTCAATTCTTTTTTAGAGGTACAAACAAATGGAATTGAATGAAATCAATCAATCAATTTGACAGACAATAGATATCAATAACCTGGTCTTAAAGTTTTTTCTTTTGCCGTGAGTTCTGATTTGTTCTTTTGGGGAGTTTTTCCTTGATAAGTCGCTCCTAAATGTAAATAAATAAAAATTACAAGCTTAGGTTTGTTACGTTACTATTTGATTTGTGTCATTATAATTAGAAAATATGAGATACAGAGCACACCCTGCTAGAGAAATAAAAAGGAATATTTATTTATTTATTACAGGCACACAAACAGGTCACAGTCATACATTAGTATAGCGCATCTCAAACATTTTGTAAGGACTTAACAGTAACCATTATTAAACTTAATTACGACCAATATAGTGACTACCAAAGTGGCGGGCTCGATAGTCTTATAGAAGTAGAAGAAAAACTTATAGAAGAAGCTCTATTGATACCAATTGGTGGCGTTTGGGTACCGAAATCAGATGTACCCAATGTGTAACAAAGAGTTTACAAGTGCGTTGTAGGTCTTGTAGATATGGTGCATTTGTCTCAAGCTGAAGTGGCAGTGGGCTGGCCATATCAGCCGCAGAACCGATCACCGTTGGGTTAAACGTGTTCCAAAATGGATAGCGCTTTTCGGCAAACTGTAGCGTAGGATGCCCTGAGGCCACGTGCAGTGACGATTTGCGCAAGATGGCTGACAAGTGCTGGATGCGAGAAGCCCAACATCGAGCAAAGTGGCGAACAATTGGAGGCCAATATCCAGCATTGGACTGCGAATGGCGATGATTTGGCGCAACAAATAGATATGGTATATATTGTAGTCTCAACGCCATCTATTCTTGTTAATCGGAACTAATGAATTAATAAGTTGTAGCAATATCGCATAGTGTGCATTAATTGTTGCATTAAATACTTATTCCATTCCACAGGTGTTCGAAACGTTCTTCCCAGAACAGAACCCGTCAGTGTCAGCGTACTGCGGAATACTCCTCGTTCCTCTAATCCTGATCACACAGATACGGTATCTGAAGTTCCTAGTACCGTTTTCTGTGATAGCCAACCTGTCTCTGCTCATCACCTTCGGGATCACCTGCTATTACACCTTCACCAATGTCCCGGAGAAACCTGATGCTGAGTTAGTGGTCAGCGTGACAAAATGGCCTCTATTTGTAAGGTAAATAAAGTCGAAATTAAATAAATACATTTGGCGAAACACAAGTGAAGTGACTTCACATGCATTTTGGGTTCTATCGGTGAAAATCTTGCAGGCTGACACGGCGGTGGCAGTGATAGGTTGAGTTTTATAAAAAGAAACCGCCAGCCAAAGAAAGCTTCGTAACTGATCAAATATAGAAATTAAATTAAATTAAATTAAATTCTTTTATTAAACAAACATTCGAAAAATATAACAAAATTTGTATACAACTAAAACGATTTAATTACAAGAAGAGGGTACTTTTAGTATAGGTAGGTACCCATGCCTTAATCATTACAAGTTGCCCGTCACAATCCCTCCGACGATATCTGCGAACAGACTGAAATGTTGGACAGGATGTCATCAGGTCTCATTATTACAGCATAGTGGCCTCCCGTCGCCACATGGAAAATGAAAGAGAGGCCCAAGTCGCTGTGGCAACGGACAAGTAACCAAATCAATCACCCGTCAGTTGCCACTGCCATTTTCAAACAATCACATCGTATGGAATACTTTTCACGGGGTGTTGAATGGATCGCGGCACAGCTCTGCTCCGCTGCCAATGGAACCGCAGCCTTACATGTTATGCTGTAAACACACACAATTCTAATAACATATTTGTTTTCAACTGTCAAAGCGCTTCAACCCCATTCAAACATCGCCTGAGCCAGAAATTACAATGAATATTGGCATGGGAAATTGAGTTCCGCGAGAAACAAGTCGTGACAATGGTACCATATAAACAATGTTATCTATACCGGCTTTGATGTTTATGGTGAATTTATGTGAAAAGCTGAAAATAATAGGATAAACAATGGCGTCAACCAAAGTAATTGACAGCCGCGGTGTCGGAATTCAAATCTAATCAAAAATGTTCTGAAGAATTGTTTGGTTTACTGAGTTTCTTCACCGCACCACACCTAACCGACTGAAATTCCATCCTCATCATCTCGATGGCTGGCGATCCTCGACTGTACGTTTTATGAGGAACTTCTTGCCTCGCGCCTCGGTTTTGTGGAACCAACTTCCTGCGACAGTCTTTCCGAACAGCTACGACTTGGGAACCTTCAAGAAACGAGCGTATTCATATTTAAAAGGCTGGCAGCGACCCTAAACTCGATTAGAGTTGCGGGTGTCCATGGGCGGTGTCGACTGCTTACCATCAGGCATCATACTTGCTCGTCTGCCACCTCTCGCATAAAAAAAAATGTTTTCTCAAACAAATAGGTTTACCAACTTTGGTTAACATGGTGTTGTATTAATAAGACCTACACTGTTATGAGAACTACTATAAGACTGGGCCCGCTAAAGTGGTAGTGACCCCTGCCTTCTGAACCAAGGGTCGTAGGTTTAATCCCCACACGCGACGAACATTCGTGTGATGAACTTAATTAAGTACCTACTTCTTATTTAAGTATAAAATATATTTGTGATTCCTTCGTTGTTCTGATACCCATAACAAAAGTGCTTATGCTACTTACTTTGGGATCGGAGCAATGTATGTGATGTTGTCTGTTATAATTAACTGTGGCACCTACACTAAATAAATATCTATGATAGCCCGGACAAGGTTATAGTGTTACGCCTAAAGCGCGATCCGAATGTTCCGGGTTCAACTTACGGAATAAACCCTTCAAAATTTTCTCGAGTGTGGGTGTTCTGGGAGTCGCTTCCAGTCATAGTCGGGGTCTTTAGTCGTTTCATCCCACAAGAGATTCACCCGCGGTTCGAAACGCCACAGAGACCTTTTCGATTGTGTTCTTTCGGACCGAAGTATTACAGTGGTACGAATCGCCCCTGTAAATGTGTCGGTTCGAACCACAATACAGCACTAATTAGAACGGAAAAAGCGGTTCGAATTAACACATTAAAATATATATAGACTATTCGAACTGTGGTATGAACAAACACATTAAAAATTGGATTTGTGGCGATTCGAACCACGGTTTAAAAAGAGTAACTACCGACTTTCTTGCCGTTTCTTCTCGGTAGAAATCTACTTTCCGAACACGGCGGTAGCTTCTTTTACATTGCTTTTATTCACATTTTTACATTACTTTTTACATTTTTACATTATTTTTTACTTGACGATTCATAAGTGCTTATTTTAAGTTTATGTGAATAAAGGTAATTTTGATTTTGGTTGAATCTGTGGGAAGAATATAGACCCATCATCTGGTACTCATAGTGACTGATCGCTCCCCTGTCGTGTCGAACCATCTGATTATAAATAAATAAATAATAAATAACCCAAGACATGCCACGCTGGGCCACACAGCGCCACCTAGCCCCAAACTAAGCCGAAGCTTGTACTATGGGTACTAGACAACTGATAAACTTACTTAGATACTTTTTTTTTTATTTATTTATTTATTAAACATGTAGCTTACAGAATGTTCCAAAACGCGTACAAGAAATTACAAAACAATGAATTATTTTAGCTAAGAAAACATGAGGATACAAAATGTCAAATTAGGTACATATGTCACAATATTAGATTAGGTAGGTACAAATGTCAATATTATAAACATGTAGTCAAAAAAACAAATTAATTTAACAAATTAAGTCCGAGTCATGTCATCAATTATTCTATAAAAATTTGCAAATAATTTACTGCAACCGTCGGCAAACAAATCAATGTCGTCATGCTGAGCGAGTATGTCCCCAATCAGACTCAGTGCGTGGTTGGTGGGAGCGAATGCCGCTCGCTCAGTTCGCGTCGACGGCTTACTGAGAAGGCGCTGCCTGCGCCTAGGGGCTACGGTGCCTGCTTCGTCACGCTGAAGGTACCTGGGCACTACCAGGCCTACCCTCTCCAACACTGCCTGGCTAGTAATCTTATGTTGGATAATTGATATTTTGTAAATAAATACATATTATACATAGAAAACACCCAGACCAATACAAACAGACATGTTCATGAACACAAATGTTTGTATTGTGCGGGAATCGAACCCACGACCCTTGGCTCAGAGGGCAGAGGTCACTACCAAATGAGCCACCGAGCCTGTCATGATAGATAGATACTCTTTATTGCACCAAAATAAAACATGTACAGGAAAAAGATGTTATACAGATATACTCGTAGTAGTACAATGTACGCGGTCTTATCGCCGAAAGCGATCTCTTCCAGACAACCTTCAGGTAGAGGATATATGCTGAAGAGAGGGGTAAAATAGTGCAGAACTGATACAATTAAGATAAATAATATTTTAAATAAATAAATGATACAAATAAATAGAATATATTAATACACATTTAATACAAACATAATAACCAAATATCACATATAATACTATGGACTCGGTAAAACTAAACAGCTTGAAGAAAGGAAAAAGAAGACACTAGATAGAAGAGTAAAGGACAGAGATGTTACAGGGACAGGCAATAACTTTTAAGGCGAGACTTGAACGCTGGAAGTGTTTGGGATTGTCTAATAGAAAGGGGTAAGGAGTTCCAAAGACGTATAGAATGTGCAATGAAAGATTGGGAATAGGATTTTGTAAGATGGGGAGGGAAATTTAATTTGAGATCTCGACATGATCGCACGCCGTGTTCCTTGGTGGTCTGCAAGAATTGGAAACGCTCCTTGAGATATTATATGATAATGTAGAAACAGAGAGTGCACCTGTGTTTGCGCACACATTTGTGTACTCTAATATCTTTTGTGTCTCATATACCTCACTAGCGGTCACCTACGACTTCATACGCGTAGAGTTAATTTTAAAAATCAGAGAACTTTCATACTAAATTAAGGTTAAAGTGGGGGGCACCCTTTTAACATGTCTTTCAATGAAGAACATACTGAATTTCATTCAAATCCCACTAATATTATAAACGCGAAAGTTTGTAACTTTATAAATGGCAAAGTTTCCTACTAACTATGCACCCTCACTTTAACCTAAACCTCGATGACTTTTCAAAAATCCTTTTTTAGTGCTCCCTACGTTATAAAAGGAACCCTTGGGTAAAATTTCAAATTTCCAACCCTTGTAGTTTGGGCTCGGCGTCGATATGTTTTTTTTTTTTTTTTTATAGTGGCTCGACATAATGGCTTCCCTACGCCTGATGGAAAGCGAGAGAGAAGCCCAAGTTGCTGTGACAACGGGCAAGTAACTGTTTAGTTACCTGTCAGTTGCCACCGCCATGTCGGCCCAACCCCAACCCCCCACGAGCTCCGGAAACCCTACTCACCGACAGGAACATGACACGGAGGTCATTTGGCGGCGGTATTCTATAGGGTGGAGGTCCTTCCCCGGACGGGCAGCTCAATTCGAGCGAAGATTCGCCATGCCCTACCTCTCTTATGTCATTGATTGAGTCAGTCAGCTTCCGCTTATACGAGTATATGTCACCGGAAAATAAAAAGAATCGTAAGTTGATCAATTTCCTAGGTAATTGCTTAACTTACGGAATATAACAAACGGTAGTTGAAATGTATTACTTATTTAACGCAATGGATTTTAGTAAATTCATAAACTTACGGTATCTGGCAGTAATTTAATAATTTACGGTTTTGACACAAGTAAAATTGTCCTCAAATGGGCCAATCGTTGCTCAATGTACTATTTAACGCTGCATTATTACCCGTAACTTAATACACTGTTCCCTGATTGGTTGACGGTATAACATCACGTGAGTCATTGAACCAATCAACGTTTACCTCGCCTTCTTCGGATTATTTAACGGCAAGACCCCGTAAATTGATCAATTTACTAAAATACATACGAGTACGTTAAATAATACATTACAACTGCCGTATATTATTTTCCGGAAGTTAATCAACTACCTAGGATATTTATCAATTTACGAGTCTTATTATTTTCCGGTGCCATATATACGTACTAATATTATTACCAAAATTATTTATTAATTATTTATTATTTCGCTTCAGAAATATGTCGTCGCATTGATTTAATGTATAAAAATAATAAAAATAAACATATTTTATCCCAATTGTACCTATAAAGTGTAAGTAGGTAGGTTTTTTTTTTACTAATTTTAATATTTTAGTAAAGTGCACCACCAGTTCGATAACCCACCAGCCGCCACTGCCGGTGACATATATATTTAGAAGATTATCAGCATTGGTCATATTTTGTTCAAAGTATATTATCACTACAAAGTATCTGATAACAAAACAAACACAAAAATAAATGTTCATCGTACAAACAATTGTTCTGAGGGATCGGGCAAGCGACATCTAGCGCATAGGACACAAAACTTGATTATCATATAAATAACTGCCCTGGATGTCTGGAAGAGATCGCTTACTAGCGATAAGACCGCCTAAATTGTACCACTAGTTGTCTGTAATACCTTCTCTGTAAATGTTACAAGTATTTTGAGCATAATATGAAACGCAAACAAGTTCCTGTGATTTTAACTGCACTTGATTATTTTTTGCAGTTAATGAGTTCTTGCAATAAGCCGACGATATTATGTCTATTTGTATTGGTCTGGGTGTTTGCTATGTATAATATGCATTTATTTACAAAATAATCTTTTTTTTTTAGAAGGGAATGCATTAGGCATCGTCATGCCACCTCCGGGGGAGGTGACATGGTGTGTGGGACTCACACCTCCCAAGATGGGAGAGTATACCCACCAAACCCCCTTACAAAATAATCTAAGTTAACCTGTTGTCTTACCATAGTATAACCTTCGGATTAGTTTGGGAATAGACGGCGCTGTGTGACCCAGGGGACATGGGTTATTTATTTACTTACTAGCTGTGACAGCGGTGACGAACGCGTGGGTATCGGGTTTCAAAAATAACGGAATTCCATAAAATGGTGCCTAAATTTTAAGTTAGACCGCTAGCAATACATTGGTGAAAACCGCATTCAATTCCGCCCTAAAAATAGGGGGATTAGCCGCTATGGAGTATTATAAACAGAAAGCAGGAGACAAATTTGCTGTAAATGATGCCAGCAAATGTGCCTCCAATGCAGTTACTATTAAACACCATTCCGACCCAAAAGGCTTGATACCAATTAACTATTAGGCCTGGGACGCTAAGTCCACGGGCAGCGGTGCGGGCCAGCAGAGCTATTCACAATAGGCTATTCCACTATTTTTCACTTTGACTTGCTATCGATAGACTACCTCATTAAAGAATCATTGGTGGAGAAATTTGTTCCGTAACATTAATAGTCTCCGAGTTAACACAATTTCAAAATCACCAAATAATTGACGAGCCTCAAAACGCTTCATACAAAATGCCGTTGTCCGAGTGACGTCACGTATACTCGTATTATTTCGTATGCGTCGTATAAGAAGTTTGTTTGACAGCTATGTTAAATATTGCGTTTATGTAATTGGTTTCATAACTAAATATGTTATAATTAATGCCACTTGAAGGATGGTATAATATTATTGAATTAATTGTACACTTTGAAAATGGTCTTTTTCTGTAAATTGTCGTTCCGTTTTGCAACTAATATTAGTTGTGATTTCTCAAATAGGGAAAATTTTACGGATTCTTTCCGGAAACCATGAAGTAACAAGCAAAATCAAACATAGTGGAATAGCCAATTCCTATTTCTGCCTGAGTTCAGAAACTTTAAATAAACGTCATTTAAATTGAAAATCAGCACTGTACCTTTGTCTACTACAGCACTTTTGTCTATCTGTACGACTATGTAATATCTACCTATGTTTACTCAGAAGACAATAAATATTATTCTTATTTTTAACCGACTTCGAAAAAAGGAGGAGGTTCTCAATTCGTCTGTATGTATAATTTTTTTTTTTTTTTTATGTTTGTTCACCGATATTTCCGTCAATTATGGATGGATTTCAAAAATTTTTCGACAGTTCGACAGAGGACACCTCCGAGGTGGTCCCATTATCACCAAGTCAGGATCTGATGATGGGATCCTGGAGAAATTGAGGACAACAACCGAAAATTGTATGCTCATATGGTGTTTTTGTTACGTAATCATATTTTACTCAGGTATATGCTTCCGGGCGTCAACATCTGGTGCTGATGATGAAGCCACAGAACTTCTTAACGGTTAGGAGTTAGGGAACAGTACTGACATTGGTCGATATTAAAGTAGGTAGTAGTATGTACTTATACAGGGCTAATAGGGCAGGTGATTTGGTAAGTGATATGCTTGATTCTAGATCGCAAAGTCTTCACTTGACTTAAAGCAAAATTTTTCATTCCAAAGAAAAACTCTTAAGGACATTAATTAGCCTTTATTCAAGGTCACAGCACATTAACGCAACCAAAAATAGAAAAATAAAATTATTTTTTAAGAAAAATTAAACCGACTTCAAAAAAAAACACAAACGACCAAAACTAAAAAGCGATAAATAACGTAAGTAATTCTATCCTTAATACATAATTATTTAAATATTACAATTATCACTTATTTTTGAAGTCGGTGCCAGCCAAACAAATAAATGTATATTGTCGTGTGGATTTGCCGGCCGCGCGCGTCATACAACAACAGTCTACGTTAGGTACCGAGAGGCTGGCACCGACTTCAAAAATAAGTGATAATTGTAATATTTAAATAATTATGTATTAAGGATAGAATTACTTACGTTATTTATCGCTTTTTAGTTTTGGTCGTTTGTGTTTTTTTTTGAAGTCGGTTTTTCCTTTCTTTTTTATTTGTCCGGTAGTACGATGGGCTTATAGCGAGTTCTATTTGAGTAACCCACGAACTCACATATCTGATGCCGACTGTACCCACGCGTGTGTGCGCGAAGCCGGAGGGCATAACTCGTTTTTACGATTAAAATAAATTTTGTACGTGATAAAAAGTGTTGCAATAAAATATTTCAGTGATGCCAGAACGCGTTTGCATTGCTGCTGTTACACAAGAAATGTATGCGTTGGACGTTTTTTTTACTTCGATTCCGGATTTCACAGCAATTTTTTTTATGTACGAGTATACAGAATAGTAAAAAACAAGTTGTGTTTAAGTAAGAATTGTATTTTATCCAAAAATCTCATAGAACTGATTGACTTTCAGTAAATTTGATGTGCAATAAAATTGTCTATATATATTATGCATAGCAAATACCCAGACCAATACAAACAGAGATGTTCAATGTTCATGCAATAATTTCATAGCGAATCTTCGCTCGAATCAAGCTGCCCGTCCGGGGAAGGACCCACCCTATAGAATACCGCAGTCAAATTACCTTCGGGTCGTGTTTCTGCTGGTAAGTAGGGTTTCCGTTCCAGAGCTCGTGGGGGATAATTGTTGCGCCGACACGGCGGTGACAACTGACAGGTAACTGACCAGTTACTTGCCCGTTGCCACATCGACTTGGGCTTATCTTCCGCTTTCCATCAGGCGTAGGGAAGCTATTATGACGCGCTACTATAATAAAAAAAAAGCAAATGTTTGTACTGGGAAAATATCGAACGCGCCAGGCTAACTGCTCGACCACTATGCCAGGGCGTTCACTATTGAATCACTAGTCGTCTAATATGTTTCCATACTTCACTCAAGAGACGGGAGATCCAATCAAACCCACGACCTTTTAACACTGTCAATATCAGTTGGTCCCATTAATTGTATACGGTGTGAACTACCGTTGATTTGTTGTGTGCGCGTGACGGGTCGCGATCGAGTAATTAGGACCACTCGTGCACAAAGCTGGCTGTAGTGGGTGAGGCCCCTTGTCACTTGGTTGATGCATAGGAGTGATTAGAATTAGCTGTCATAACATGATGTTTAATAAACAAATATATGATACTAGCTGTGCTCGCGACTTCGTCCGCGTGGAATAAGTAGTTATTTTTCCCCCGTTTTTTTATTTACATTTTCCATTATTTCTTCGCTCCTAATAGTTGCAACGTGATGTTATATAGCCTAAAGCCTTCCTCGATAAATGGTCTATTCAACACAAAATTTTTCAATTCGGACCAGTAGTTCCTGAGATTAGCGCGTTCAAACAAACAAACTCTTCAGCTTTATAATATTAGTTTAGATTGTACTTCGTTTCGTCGAAGAAACGATAACCGTTGGTGTTAACGAGTTCTAGAGTGGATACAGCTTCTGGGAAAACGGAATGCAGGACACCCGAGTGTTTGAAGCGAACAAAAAGAGAGGCCTATGTTCAGTAGAGGGATATAAAGGAGCGATCCATCATCTTTTCGCTCCTAGCCAACCTCACCTACCCGTGGTGCATCCTGCCGAATAACAAACGAGGCGCTAGCAACCGACTGATGGCGGTATAACCACCACAAATGAAGACATAGCTAAATACGACAGGCCCATGACGGGCAGCAGCGTCACCGGAGCGAGAAGCTACGCCCGGCGATCACTAACCCGCCTGCCCAGCGTGACGATTATGGGTATATCCTCCAGATGTTTCACCTAAGTGGTAAACAACTGGAGAGGCCTATGTCCAGCAATGGACTGCAATAGGCTGATGATAATGATGCGAACTACCGATGGTAAAATTCCACTCGCCATTATTTATTACAACATTACCACATTTCTCGCTCTTTAAAATAAAGAAGCGTTATTATTATAGAGCGTATTAAATTTTTAATATCTAAACAGAGAGCAGTAGAACAATGCGAGACTTGCCGACAAGGGCCCGTCCCGAGCGAGACAACGGCGGGACGCGAGACAGGTGCCGGGACTATTGTCCCGCAGTGAATGGCGTTCCCGAGTTTTCCCTTACCCGGTCGGTTATTTTAAAAGGGTAGATATTGGTCGCGATAATAATCGACCCTTTAAATTCCTCGAGCGATGAGTTTTTGTTTTGGAGCTGAGGAATGAAGGAACGGTCGGTGGATGGATAGACTCGAAGTATGTCTTATACTGCCGGTAGGTTTTGTACCCTTGTGTAAAGGGTACTTTGACGGCCAAGTCACACTAAATAAACTATCTTCTTCTTCTTTGCGTGTCAATAAACTATAATAATAAAGAAATCGCAGTAAGCAACCTTTGACTTGGCGCGACTTTGTCTAGATTTCATTACTCTTTAGGGATAAAACAAGCAGCTCCATCGAGACTTGGCTTGTTTTTTACAGAATGTTTTTGGTGGGATATGTACTTAATTACAATATTAATACGTATGTCTATACATAGAACAAACACAACATTAACGTTTGTTTCGGGTAGAGATCAAACTCACGACCTTTGATTCGGAAAGCACTACCAAATTAACCACAGTACTAGTCCGAATTGAAATCGATTCGATAGAAGTTTGTATTTTATCTCACTCCTTCTTATATCCCGAGGGAGTTATAAGCTAGCTTTGTTAACGTTCACATAGCCCTTTATCAGATAGATATAATATTATTTTCTCGCGTAAAATTTATTCAGATATTACACGAGTTCCTAAATTTGAGACACCCTGTTGTGAAACTAATCGTGAATTAATAACTAGCTCTTTTGGATTTATTACACCCACTTAAGATTATATTATTTAGAACTGAAAATATTCGTTTCCACGTAGTAAACTAATTTACTGCGCAATAAATTCTGATATCATGGCATTTCTTTAACATCGTGTGCTATTTTATTTACTAGCACAGAACAGTCATAATTATATTATCTCCAGGTGTTCGACACTTTGGGAAAACACTTTTGAGTCATACCTATAATCGACACCACAACCGAAGGTGTAGTTAAACACCATAGACTGATGACGGGCAGCAGCGTCACCGGAGCGAGAAGTCACGCCCTGCGATCGCCAACCCGCCTGCCAGCGTGGCGATTATGGGTATAATTTCCAGATGTTTGCCCTAAGTGGCGTACGGCTGGAGAGGCCTATGTCCAGCAATGGACTGCAATAGGCTGTCGATGATGATGATGATAATCGCCACACTGGGTAGGCGGGTTTGCGATCGCAGGGCGTAGCTCCTCGCTCCGATGCATCATGTCACATCATGTAGGTAGGTACATCATGCATCTGTAGTATTAAGCTACAATCGTGATGTTTATAGGTACCACCACCAGTCGATTTCCAGAGCCTCTCTCATAATTTTATTGATGCATTTTGAAGATGCAAGCAAGATGCATCAGGGGCGGATGCAGGAGGGTGGCTTGGAGCGATAAGATGATAGTTCGCTCCCTTACACCTCCCTATCTAGGTCTGTCCTGCGTAACCTCCTACTACGAGTAGTCTGTCATCCATCACTGACTCGATGGTTCATTTGGTAGTAACCTGAACCTTCTGAACCAAGGGTCATGGGTTCGATTCCTGCGCAGTACAAACATTTGTGTTCATGAACATGCCTGTTTGTATTGGTCTGGGTGTTAACTATGTATAATATGTATTTATTTGCAAAAAAAAAGTATCTAAGTAAGTTTATCAGTTGTATTGCGCCCATAGTACAAGCTTCGGCTTAGTTTGGGGCTAGATGGCGCTGTGTGGCTCAGCGTGGCATGTCACGAAGCACACGCAAATCCTACAGGCATCTTCAGTTTCCTATCTGTTGCCACCACGCCATTGCCTGAAATATACTTCCGCTAATGAAGTTCTAATATAATATATAATCAGCTCCCCAAAGTTTGTTCAAACGGTACCAAAAAGTAAGTATAAATGAGCTAATTTCGCGGCCGAAAAATAAAAGAATTTACATAATCGCCCCGGCGTAAAAAGTATTGAAATAACTTGACAATCAACTTCGGCCTTGTCTCGTCTTCGAGATAATTTGAAATTCGATATTCGTCCCGATTGGTCTCCTGTTTTATATTAAGGGGATTCGAGACTGTTCGGGATAATTGAGGGAAAATGTAATATTTGTTTTCTTTGAGCATGAAAAAAATATATTGTGAATGTTAATAATTACGGCAGTGATACAAACTAGTGCTGTTTAAATGTGTTTCCAATTTTGAAATTTATATTATGTTTGCGTTCGACTCTTTAAAGGAAAAATACATCATAAGGGAACTTGCAAATGCACACTTGTGAAGAAATTTCAAAGGTGAAGGCCGTATCTACTATTTAGGGTAGTTTAAGTTAGGGTCGAGACTGTTTTCTTTCGCCGGGGAGAATGGTAACACCTTTGCCATTCAGGTAACGGAGGCTGGGAATACACACTGAAAACCCCCGGCCCCGCCAAGCGCCTTAAGACCGGTGCCAACAGTCCTAGACCTATGCAACTGGTACCGCTATCCCTTAAACTCCCCTCTGAGGAGTTCCAAGAATCTGGAAGTAACTTATCTTCTATACTTAGGTATAATAAATCTGTAAAGAAGTCAATTCTGTACATGAAATATATTTTCAAAATAACTATCAGGGGATGATTAGTGACCGATACTGATGCCAAAAATGCAATCAGTAAAATTTTTGTCTGTCTGTATGTTCGTTATAGAAACAAGAAATACTGAACGGATTTTAACGAAACTTGGTACAATTATTCTACATACCCCTGGGCAGGTTATAGTATACTTTTCATGACGGTACGATAAATAGGAGCAGAGCAGTAAAAGAAAATGTTGGGAAAACGGGAGAAATTTTTCTGTATGTTTGAACGCGCATCGCGCAATAACTCCTGCATGGAATTGAATGCGGCTTTCACCAATTTACTGCTAGAGGTCTAACTTAAAATTTAGGCACCATTTTATGGAAGTCCGTTATTTTTGAAACCCGATATCCACGCGTGTGACGCCGCCGGCACAGCTAGTTACTAATATATCTTGTACATTAGTTTTACACAGAAAAAAGTATCCTCTATCACTATGTATCACGTAACTCTTAGATCTTTCCTAGATACCTATCGATTTGCTGCTCCGTTGAGGCATGAAAGCAATGCAAGTCACCCAAGGCACTTGCATATAAATGCGTAGCTTTTCTCAAACTTAAGTATAGAAAAATAGCACATATATTATGTTATGTTATCACTATAGAATCGGTGCCTGTTAAGCTCGGTAGTGATTCTGACTTTTGAATGGCTATTAATTCAATTGCCACAAATGTAGGGTAAGAAATTAGAAATTATCTTTTTTACATCACAATTAAACACAAAGTACAAACATTATCCAATAAAAAAGCAGATAAAAAGTAAATTTCATATTTGTGAAAGAAACATTATTGGTCGCTCCAGAACATATTATTGATACTATAAATAGCCAATATAACTGTTTAACTACGAGTATAAAAAACGTCCATTTTCAGAAATTCAATTACTGTCATTCGAAAAATACTTTACTGTTAAAAACGCAAGGTTTAATTACGCAAAAATAAATCCGTTTGTAAAAGAAAACCTAAATGAAATATTCCCAGTGAAATATTTCGATAGCGTTTGGGCAGAGCTCGCGTATATTAAATTTCAATTTGTGCAAAAATAAATTAGTAACAAAATTTGATTGTCCACGCATCAGACAAGACTTGAAGCGGAATTTTCGGTCGGGCATGAATTATTTGGTTTCGCATTTTGCTGATGAGAACCGGTATAATGTAAAATGATATGTGTAATTAATAGAAAATGAAATTTAATTTTGAGTTTCATTTGCAATGGACGAATATATTTTACTCGGCAAACATTATTATGCCATGTAAATTACATTAGTTCACTTTGAGGTGGTTACTAACGACATCTGTTGCCGAATAGAGCCCAGTCTTTATGCGATATTTGACTGAGAATACCTATGAGGTATTCCTAAATTAATAATTAGCAAGAAGATGCGCTCTTAAGCCAGCCATAAACGCTACGGCTGTACCGGGGAGGCTAGCTGTGCAGGTATGCCTGCGCAGGTCGACCGTCCCTTTCGCAGGTATAGGAAACTGCTATTGACTAGCAAAATCAGTCAAAACTACTTTTGACTGTATGCTTTAGTCAATAAATACTTTTAACTAAAATAACAGTTAAAACTTTTGCCCAATGGAGCTGGTCAAAAGTACTTTTAACCGTAAATTTGCAGTCAAACGTAACCAATAATTTTCAGTCAAAACCACTTTTGACCAAACTGTTCAGTAAAAAGTATTTTTGACTGATTTTGCTAGTCAATAGTACTTTTAACTGGTTAAGAGTTTTGACTGCAACAGTTATACCGCCACCAGTCCGTTGCCAGCGCCTCGTTTGTTATTCGGCAGGATCCACCACAGGCTTGGAGCGAAATGATGATAGGCCGCTCCCTTACATCTATCGGTAATTTGGAACAACCTTGTTAAAAGACATTATTATTGTTATGGATAAGATATTTAAGATTGTCAGCCACATTACATTACATATATGCCCCAAACAACATCTCGTGCCCAGGTCGGCCCTTTGGCAGAATCAGCTGAGCTAGCCTAATTCCCATTGTCTTTTTTTGTGTTTTGGATATTTTAATGTTTTTAACCGACTTCAAAGAAAAAGGAGGTTCTTAGTTCGATTGTTTGTATGTATGTTTGTCCGCGATTATCTCGCGTTTGGCTAAAGTTATTTGGATGCGGTTTTCAGAAAAGTATTTGTTACATTCAAGAGAAGGTTTTAGTACTTTAACCGACTAAAAAAGGTGGTTTTGAGTTTGAAGTCCTTGTAAAATATTTTCATGGTTAATAAACGTTATTTTGTTGTATGTTATCTTAAAAGAAGACAATAAATCTTTTTTATTCTTATTGTTAGTCTTATGTACTAGACTAGTACACTAGCTAGACCAGTACTAATCTAGTACAACACGAGGTAGTAGATTTGTGTATGCAACTATGTTTGTAAAACATCCATAGATAGATACTTTATTGCATTTAAACTAAGTATAATAGACATTTGTTGTACAATTAGGCGGTCTTAGATTAGGACTGTATTATATCCATATAGGTATATAATATATTCCTAATCAAATTGTACTTCTTTCACCCACTGCACCCGTTAATCATCTTTCCAATTAAGCATTACCCAAAGGACATTTAGAAAACGCTTTACTAGTTTTCTACACGAATATTATAAAGAGGAAAGGTATGATTGTTATTTGTTTGCATTGAATATGCTCCGAAACTACTTGACCGATTTGAAAATTTCTGGGAAGCTACACTATCGGTGGACATAATTATGCTATATTTATTTTTGAAAAAAGTTACGGATCCATTCTAAAACTCCAATAATATTACCCAAGGTGTGAAAAAATCACCAAAACACTTTCTTACATCGCGTGCGATGCGAAAGCTATTGATTTTATAGCACAAAATAATGTACTACGAGATAGAACACATAATCTTAAAAACCCGAAGCGAAGCGAGGGCGGGTCACTATAAAAATAAATAAATTTCTCCACCGCATCGCCATTTGAAAGTTCCATGACTGTTCCATTTAATATAATCTTCTATATCTATACTTATAATAAATCTGTAGAAAGGTCAATTCTGTACATGAAATATTTTTTCATCTATACTTATAATAAATCTGTAGAAAGGTCAATTCTGTACATGAAATATTTTTTCAAAATAACTATCAGGGGGTGATAAGTGATCGATACTGATGCCAAAAATGCAATCAGTAAAATTTTTGTCTGTCTGTCTGTCTGTCTGTGTGTCTGTCTGTTTGTATGTTCCCTATAGAAAAAAAAACTACTAGACGGATTTTAACGAAACTTGGTACAATTATTCTTCATACTCCTGGGCAGGTTATAGTATACTTTTCATCACGCTACAATCAATAGGAGCAGAGCAGTGACGGGAAGCGTTGAGAAAACGGTTGAAATTTTTATCCGCATGTTTGATCGCGCATCACGCTAAAACTACTGCATGGAATCAAATGCGGATTTCACCATGTATTGCTAGAGGTCTAACTTAAAATTTAGGTACCATTTATGGATGTCCGTTATTTTTGAAACCCGATATCCACGCGTGCGACGCCGCCGGCACAGCTAGTAATAAATAAAAATAGCCCAAGACATGCCACGCTAGGCCACACATTGCCATCTAGCCCCACAAACTAAGCCGAAGCTTATACTATGGGTACTAGTTAACTGATAAACTTACAAAGATACTTTCTTTTTTTTGTTAATAAATACATAAATCATACATAGTAAAACACCCACACTAATACAAACAGACATGTTCATGCACACAAATGTTTGTACTGTGGGGATCAGACCCGCGACCCTTGGCTCAGAAGGCAGAGGTCACTACCAAATGAGCCATCGGGCTACACATAAATGTATACTAGCTCTGCCCGCGACTTCGTCCGCGTGGAAAAGAATCATTCCCTATTTTAGCCCCTTGGGGGTAGAATTGATCAAAATCCTTTCTTAGCGGATGCCTACGTCATAACATCTACCTGCATGCCAAATTTTAGCCAGATCCGTCAATGGTTTGGGCTGTCTGTTGGTAGATCACTATGTCAGTCAGACCTTTGAATTATATATATTTAGATAGATAGATTTAAATCTATTCCTTGGACGCACCGCTACTCGCGTCGGTCCCCGCGCCCGCTAACTTCATGACCGAGGCCTTATCGACATAGCGCTTCACAGACTACTCCTGCGGCATTGCAGCGGAGCGGAAGGGATTACCTACATGTCACGTAATATAACTGTTTCATTATACATTGTAGTAAAAGACAAAGGACGCCGCAAGCTCCTTTAACGTAATACCGCAACTCTAAAAGCTACACAGTTGCGACTTTGCGAACTATCCATGTATGCACCGCGCTATTTCGCTATATTATACTGTGTATTCTCGACTCACTGGTATTGCGAAGAGACGTTGCATCCATGTGCGTTCTCTACCGCATCTATCATGGGGAATATTCTGAAGAATTGTTTTGTTTACTGCCTGCAGCTGAGTTTCTTCACCGCACCACACGTAACCGACTGAAATTCCATCCTCATCATCCCGATGGCTGGCGATCCTCGACTGTACGTTTTATGAGGAACTTCTTGCCTCGCGCCTCGGTTTTGTGGAACTAACATCCTGCGACAGTCTTTCCAAACAGCTACGACTTGCGAACCTTCAAGAAACGAGCGTATTCATATTTAAAAGGCCGGCAGCGACCCTAAATTCGCTTAGAGTTACGGGTGTCCATGGGCGGTGTCGACTGCTTACTGCTGGGTCTGTATGTATAATATTTTTTATGTATGTTCACCGATGTTTGCGTCAATTATAGATGGATTTCAAAAATTTTTTGTTGGACAGAGGGCACTTCTGAGGTGGTCCCATTATCAGATCAGGATCTGATGATGGGATCCAGGAGAAATTGATGGCAACCACCGAAAATCGTATGGTGTTTTTACTACGTAATCATATCTTAATCAGGTATATGCTTTGAGGTGTCAACGTCTGGTGCTGATGATGAAGCCACAGAACTCCTTAACGGTTAGGATTTAGAAGACAGTACTGCCATTGATCGATGGAAATTAGGCAGTAGTATGTACTTATGCAGAGCTAACGTGATACCTTTTTTTTCTAGAGGGGAATGCATTAGGCACCTTCATGCCGCCTCCGGGGGGAGGCAGCATGGTGTGTGGGACTTACACCTCCCAAAATGGGAGGGCATACCCCCTGTGTCGCCAGTGGGCAGCAAGTTGCAGGGACACGGGTAGCGCCGAAGCATACGGCCACATCCCTGCCTGCCCTGGCCAGCCGCAGATGATAAGCGGCCGGCACTCCTGGTCCGGGGAGGGCAAATACCCCTACCCCCGGATCCGGGGAGCAATAGAGTGCCCCCCGGGCGGACCTCGTGCAACGGTGTGGCTGCACCCACCACACCGTTACGCCCCTATGAGTGGATCGCGCCCCCGCACTCCCCACTCGGGGCACGAAGGAGAGGCTCAGAGGGCATACGATGCGTTGTATGCCCTCCAGCGACGCCCGGGCCGGGGGCGACGTAGAACGGGCGCGTCTACCGCGGCCTCACGCTCTCTTTCCGCCGCCTCCTTTTGCGAGATCACCGTCTCGTCTTGAATGCGAGCATCGCTCGCCAGGTCTCCTTCGACGCCGTCATCTGCCGCAAGAGTTGCGGCAGATCGAGGTCCTGTGCGACAGTGACGAGGACGGAGCGCTCATTGGCCCAGGCAGGGCAATGCCGAAGCGTGTCCTCCGAGCCACTGTCGCAGTGACGGCATAGAGGATCAGGCGAGAGCCTGATCCTCTATGCCGTCTCCATAAGTACCGGCCGAAACATCCATGTCCCGTGAGGACCTGGGTCAGCCGGTACGTCACCACCCCGTGGGGGCGCCGCATCCACTCTTCCAAGATGGGGCCAATGGCCTGAGTGGTGCGGTGAAACGTGATACCTAAAGCAACATTATACTACTTGTTACTACTTGTCCTTTAGCAAATTTTTTTTCTTTCCATAGTAAAATTCTTACGTAAATGAACTAGCTTTTATTTAAGTTCACAACACATTAACACAACTAAAAATCGAGAAATAAACGGCGTTTAAAAAAAATTAAACCGACTCCAAAAAACACAAACGACCAAAACTTTAACCAGACAAAAACTGTACCTGCAGAACTAAAAAACCGGCCAAGTGCGAGTCGGACTCGCGCACGTAGGGTTCCCTACCACTATTCAACTAAATAAATGTTTTACATTATATTGGAGTTGAATCAATGAAAAAAATTTGGTAATTTGATATAAGACGTTTAAAACAAAACTGCTGTCTAAATCTCATTCAAACCAATTTTCGTTAGTAGTTTGCATAGTAATAGTAATACACATCATATATTTTTTTCAGTTTTATCATGCCCATATTTTAGAAGTTACGGGGGGGGGGGGGGGGGACACATTTTACCACTTTGGAAGAGTCTCTCGCGCAAACTATTCAGTTTAGAAAAAAAAGATGTTAGAAACCTCAACACCATTTTAAAATACCTATCCATAGATACCCCACACGTATAGGTTTGATGAAAAAATAATTTTTGAGTTTCAGTTCTATGTAATGTAAAAATTTAGGATTTTTTTCTGATTTTATTTTAAAATCTTAATGCGGTTCACAGAATACATCTACGCACCAAATTTCAATAATGTAGCTCTTATACTCGTAGTTTCGGAATAAACTGGTTGTGACATACGGACGGACAGACAGACAGACATGACGAATCTATAAGGGTCCCGTTTTGCCATTTGGCTACGGAACCCTAAAAAGCGATAAATAACGTAACTAATTTTCTACTTAAAACATATTATATGTATAACTATATTATTTAAATATTTACAATTATCATTTATTATTGAAGTCGGTAAGCAAACAAATAAATGTATTTTGCCGTGTGGATTTGCCGGCCGCGCACGTACAAGAACACAACAGTGTCTGCGTTACCTAGGCTACCAAATCGGTCAAGCCGTTCTTGACTTTTAGCAAGACTAACGGACAGAAATCCATTTTTATACATAAGAATATATTAATTTGGGCACTTTTCGGAAAACATCAGTTCATCCGTGATAATTTACACACACGGTAAAAACCCAGTAAATAAATATAGTTATGACAGTGACCGTAAATGCTATTAAGCTCAGGTCACCATTTTAACAGTTCCTTGGAGGTATCCACATGAAAGGAGGTATCCCTTCATCATTGATGGAAAGCGAGGAATGGGGATACTTGACCCTACTATGGGAGCTGAGTAACTGAGCACCAGATCATCAGAGGGTAATTTTTGGCTTTTCCTTTCAGCACTGCTATCTTCGCCATGGAAGGAATCAACGTGGTTATGCCGGTGGAGAACGAGATGGCCAAACCACAGCAGTTCCTCGGCTGCCCCAGCGTCCTGACCGTGACCATGTCATTCGTGGCCATCCTGTACGGCGTGGTCGGCATTTTCGGCTATATCAGATACGGCAGCCAAGTCGAGGAGTTGATCACCTTAAACTTACCGCAGAAAGAAATGTGAGTATACTTATAATAATTAATTTATGTGAGTATATAACTTATGTTACACAATGTAGGAAATTGCATACTCCGTATCGGTAGACATGGTTCAATACTCAACTTGGTTTTAGAGACATAGCTTCTTCTGGGTCCCGTGCAAACATCCAAAAGCGCTTTCCGAAGGGGCTGGAGTTTTAAGTGGGCCTGAGTTCCCTGCCTTCCCAGTATTTAAAGTAGTCACGCCACGCCACGATATTTAGAGTTGGGTATGACATTGATAAACCCCTCAAATTGACACTGATTCGTCCAGGGCTTTTCAACTGATTTTACGAGATATACACATAAATTATTGGCATACCTTTCACTTTAAAAAAATGGTACCTAAGTTACCTTGACAATGGACAAAAAACATGGTTTCTAGTCGGTCGCCACCGCCACGTTGGCCCACAAAATTCTTCACGCTTCCTTTGAAAGATTCTGAATGAAAGGATGGAACATTGATCTAGGTCACTGCGCAAATGCTAGGGTAAAATTTAACCCTAATTAACCCGTAGTTGCTTATACGATGAAAATTAAAGGCTCCAAAGCCAACATTTTTTGGATTGGGCGATATTATGTCGCTGTATACGAGGAAGACGTGAGGAGCAGAATCAGACGACTTTACTCGGTTGAGTTAGTGGCGTAACTGGTGTATACCCTCCCATTTCCCACACACCATGAGGTGACATGGTGGGACACGCCCCGGAGGTGGCATGACGGTGCCTAATGCATTCCCCTCTTGAAGAAAAAGTGGCATAACTGGTTTATTCGTATGCAATATCATTAGTGTACACAATTTGCAATCACAGCACAATGCCATGTGCACCCCACAGAACTATCATCATCATCAGCCTATTGCAGTCCACTGCTGGACATAGACCTTTCTAGTTCGTCGCCACTTAGGGGAAACATCTGGGGGTTATACCCATAATCGCCACGCTGAGCAGGCGGGTTGACGATCGCAGGGCGTAGCTTCTCGCTCCGGTAACGCTGCTACCCGTCATCGGTCTGTGGTATTTAGCTACGCCTTCAATTGTGATGGTTATACCGCCACCAGTCGGTTGCCAGCGTCTCGCTTATTATTCGGCAGGATGCACCACGGGCAGGTGAGGTTGGCTTGGAGCGAAAAGATGATAGGCCGCTCCCTTACATCCCCACAGAACTATTAGAGACAAATGCAAAATTGGTTAGAATATGCTGGTTTTCATCGTGTCAATGGCAATATTTCGGCCCAAAAGCTTAGGTCGCAACCAATATAACCGCTGGTGTCATGATCCGGGCGGACAGTAAAATTCTATTTAGGCTCACGTGCAATGACTATAAAAAATTCAATAAACTTGGCTGTAATATTACAAGTAGGTACATGTATAATTTCTGTTTTACACCCCGCTTTGGAACAGACCTTAAATTGGTTGTAAAGATTTCGTGGGTATCGTTAAGTTTGTTATTGCGTGTTTTAATAGGCTCCAGTGCTATTGGTTGATGGCAGGTAAGCTGTTGTAATGGCTGGTCCCTTGCGAATGAATACCTTACCCCTATCAGTGGTTTTTTCTTATAGAAATCAAACAACGATTTTTTTTACATTATCAGCCTGCAAACGCCCACTGCTAGACATAGGTCAGCACGCTTGGCGGGTTGGTTACTTTTAGTAGGTTTTATTTGTACCCAGGTAAACGCTGCTGCCCGTTTCTGGATATTCCTTTAGTCGTCCTCTACGACACCCTCCTCTACGTAAATCTTCTGCTATCCTCACGTTGTCATAGTTAGTTAGTTAGTTAGTTTGAATGGGCCGTTTTCCGCAACTCGACGACTATGCGCCTATTTTGCGTGAGGTGGGCTGCCCATGCTATCCTTGAAGATGTTGTTTATTGCCAGCCCAGCTCGTCCAGGAAGCCCAGCAGACCCTTCAGCCTGCTGAAGACGTCCCGGAGTGCTTCAGGCTGACCGAGGTGTTCTGACCGGTATGATGCCACACCAGAGCATTCCATCAGAATGTGGGCGGCTGTTTCCTCGGTTTCTAGGCATGCTCTGCACAGTGGACTGTCCGTGATGCCTAGATTTTGGAGATGCTTGTTGAAGGGGCCGTGGCCTGTCATGACCGCCACGATCTGCCTTAGTTTGCTCCTGCTCAGCTTGAGGAGCCTTTGTGTTAGTTTTCTGTTTATGGCAGGGAGGGCCATTTTTGTTTGGCGGCAGTCCTTTTCCTCACGTTGTCATTTATTGAATTACCAATTAATATAATATCAGTGACGTCACTACTCTGGAACTCGTTTAACGGTTATCGGTTCTGCGGCTGATATGGCCAGCCCACTCCCCTTGAGCTTGCTAATCCGGTGAGCTATATCGATGACTTTGGTTCTCTGCCGGATCACCTCATTTCGGATATCGCTTCTCAGCAAACGTAGTTTAAGGCTCTTTCCTGCCATTAGCGATTGGAGCGACGATTTGCGTAGGATGGCGATGGTGTAGGGTGCTCTCAGGCCAATTGGAGCGACGATTTGCGTAAGATGGCTGGCAAATGCTGGATGCGAGAATCCCAATGTCGAGCAATGTGGTGAACAATTGGAGGGAGGCCTACGTCTAGTAGTGGACTACGAAAGGCTGATGATGATGATGAAGAACTGAGTCACACAATACTCACACTATCGCAGTTTACTTTTATGGGTCACACAAATTGACAAGTGGTTCATTTTCACGTAGAACATGAACTAGATAGATACTATTTATTGCACCAAAATTAAACATGTACGGGGAAGAGGTGTATACAGATATAATATAGTAGTACAATGCAGGCGGTCTTATCGCCGAAAGCTATCTCTTCCAGTCAACCTTCAGGTAGAGGACATATGCTGAAGAGAGGGGTAAAGTAGTGCAGTACTGATTACAATTAAGATAGAAGAAGATAAGTAATACACTCATGGACAAATTTAGAGGAACGCAAAAAAGTCCGATTATGTTTATTTTATTCTTCTTACTCACTGGCCACCTATAACAGCATTTATGTTATTTAAAAATAAAGATTTTATCGTCTTTTATTTCAGAGTTTCAATTGTTTTTTTTTTCTCTACGTGATCCTACTAATATTATAAACGCGAAAGTTTGTTTAGATAGATGGATGGATGTTTGTTCCACTTTCACGCAAAAACTACTGAACGGATTTCAATGAAACTTTACAGGAATATAGTTTGTACATCAGATTAACACATAGACTATGTTTTATACGAATATCACGCGGGCAGAGCCGCAGGCAGCAGCTAGTAATTTAATAAATGTGTGTTGTAAGCGAATAATTAGAGCTTATTGTCGTGTATAAAAATTTTTGTTGTAGGTTTTTTTTCACAAAAATTATTCATAACGGTGTTTCTTGGAGAATTTTTCATAAGATTGAAGTGCTAATGACGGATCTTAGCGTAGTTCAAGTGCCCAAAGCTGTAACTTTAATCGAACAAGGTTTCACTTACAATCGATTGGCTCAAATGTTGCAAGTTTCCGAATCAGTTAATTTTGGCAATGAAAAACGATACCGGTAGACAGTAGAATACACGAGACGGAGAGGGCAAGGTAGAAAAAAAATACCTCAGCTAGGGACGATAGATTTATACAAGCAGTGTGCTAAGAAACCGTACCTCGACGTCTTCTGAGGTAAGAGCTAGCCACTTTGATGTCCGAAATGTGGAAGTTAGCACTAAAACGATAAGAAAGACATAAAGCAGCTGGAATAGCGGCTTTCGTAACTGCGAGAGGGCCTCTTCTTACCACAAGCCATCGTGTGCCTCAAAGTAACTTTGCTCGCGGTTACCGTGATTGGAATAACAAAGACTGGGGAAGACTGTTGTACGAACTCGCTACGTACAGTTTTACCAATTCATTAATTTTATATTTGACCTCATTTTACTATGTTTCATCAAATCAAGTTAGTTCGCAATTAGCCATCAAGAGAGTCGCGCGTACTCATTTAGCCTTAGTTTAACCATTTTTAGGGTTCCGTAGCCAAAATGGCAAAAACGGGACCCTTATAGATTCGTCATGTCTGTCTGTCTGTCTGTCTGTCTGTCTGTCTGTCTGTCTGTCTGTCTGTCCGTCCGTATGTCACAGCCAGTTTATTCCGAAACTATAAGAGCTACATTATTGAAATTTGGTACGTAGATGTATTCTGTGAACCGCATTAAGATTTTAAATTAAAATCAGAAAAAAATCCAAAATTTTTGGGGTTCCCCATACATAGAACTGAAACTGAAAAATCTTTTTGTCATCGAACCTATACGTGTGGGGTATCTATGGATAGGTATTTGAAAATGATGTTGAGGTTACTAACATCATTTTTTTCTGAACTGAATAGTTTGCGCGAGAGACTCTTCCAAAGTGGTAAAATGAGTGTCCCCCCCCCCCCCGTAACTTCTAAAATATGGGCATGATAAAACTGAAAAAAATATATCATGTGTATCACTATGAAAACTACTAACGAAATTTGGTTTGAATCAAATCTAGCCAGTAGTTTTTTTTTAAACGTCATAAATCAAATTACCTAATTTTTTCATTTAATTAACTCCAATATAATAAAACGTAAAGAAAAACATTTATTTAGCTGTATAGTGGTACGGAACCCTACGTGCGAGAGTCCGACTCGCACTTGGCCGGTTTTTTTCAAGTAATTTATCTCCAAAATATAAGTCTTTTTATCATAATCAAGTTTATAATTTAACAACCTCGGCGTCAAGCCCGAACATAGACCGATGACGGGCAGTAGCGTCACCGGAGCGAGAAGCTACGTCCTGCGATCGCCAACCCGCCTGCCCAGCGTGGCGATTATGGGTGTATTCTCCAGATTTTCGCCCTAAGTGACGAACAGCCGGAGAGGCCTATGTCCAGCAGTGGACTGCAATATGCTGTTGGTGGTGGTGGTGTTGTAAATAATAAATACAAAATAATACACAGCAAATACCCAAGCCAATACATAATGACATGTTCATGTACACAAATGTATGTACCATACGGAAATCGAACCTGGGACAACTGCATCAGAGGCAACGTTCACTACCACTGAACCAAATTGGTCGTCTCATATAAGCACTCTATTTGAAATCTTCATATTTCAAATAATGTAAGAGACCTTTGCTCCGCTACATTACATAATGAGCTTAATTATTTTGTTCTGGATTGTACCCAGTTATAGATATTCTAAGTCAATTGAAGTCTTATGAAACCCAGTTTTGACTGGCTCGATGGTTCATTTGGTAGTGACCTCTGCCTTTTGAGCCAAGGGTCGTGGGTTCGATTCCCGCACAGTACAAACATTTGTGTTCATGAACATGCCTGTTTGTATTGGTCTGGGTGTTTTCTATGTATAATATGTATTACTTCCAAAAAAAAGTATCTAAGTAAGTTTATCAGTTGTCTAGTACCCATATATGCGGCATTAAGTCCGCCTTTTGTACACTATATTTCATTTGTGCAATAAAGATTGAATAAATAATAGTACAAGCTTCGGCTTAGTTTGGGGCTAGATGGCGATGAGTGGCCCAGCGTGGCATGTCTTGGGTTATTTATTTATTATTTTATTTAGTTTTGGTGTGAACGGCTCTTTGTCGTAGACGATGCATTCGAACTTTAGGACTTTGTAGTAAGGTCAAATTTTGAATACAAATAATTATCTACTTTTCTGTTAACCTTGCCTACTCTGCAAATATGACCCTAAAACAAAATAAAAAATTAAAGGTTATATTCTTACATTTGTTTCATACAACCTTTTATAGGTAGCTACGATAGTGCCATATCGCTCCCTTTTTTACATAAAGTAGTACAGCAAGTGACTTCCCCTTTTAGGATGGAGAGCGAAAAAGAAGCCTAAGTCTAGTAGATAACCAAATCAATCCCTTGTCCTACACCCTTGTATACACCTACTGATCCCGACACTTCACGAATGATTTCTATCGTGTTCCATGATCGTCATCATCATCAGCCTACTGCAGCCCACTGCTGGACATAGACCTCTCCAGTTGTTCGCCATTTAAGGCAAACATCTGGAGGATATACCCATAATCACCACACTGGGCAGGCGGGTTTATCGATCGTAGGACGTAACTTCTCGCTCCGGTGACGCTGCTGCCCATCATCGGTCTGTGGTATTTAGCTACGCTTTCAATTGTGATGGTTATACCGCCACCAGCCGGTTGCCAGCGCCTCGTTTGTTATTCGGCAGGATGAACCACGGGCAAGAGAGGTTGGCTTGGAACGAAAAGATGATAGGCCGCTGCCTTAAATCCATCTATTGTGTTAAACTGTCGATATCATCCCATCATTCTAAGATACCTAGTAAAGGAAACAGTGAGTGCTCTTGTGTTTACCAGAGCTTTGAAATACCTACCGCTTTCAGCCATATCATACAAAGTAATGTGGAGATACAGAAGAAACTCAAAACGATATTATTTATTCGTCTTAGCGGGAATTGAACTTCAAAGTCAAAAGTCAAAGTCAAAATAATCTTTATTTGTATAGGTTTTTATGAAAAACACTTACAAATCGTCGAAGCTACCACCGGTTCGGAAAGCAGCATTCTACCGAGAAGATACCGGCAAGAAACTCGTGTAGTTGCTCTTTTCAAAATGGTGTTTACAATATTATTATCACATTCATACTTTTAACTACGACCACGTCATACAGTCTGGGGCCTTACAAAATTAATTATAAATTAGATTTAAAAAAAAAATTAACCTTAACATACTCTATATAGGGCAATCAGGAGTAGACCAGTCTCCAAGGCAGCACCTGTTCACAAGTATGACGTGTGTACCAGCCATCGCTTCATTCAACCATATTTGAGGGAATGTAACGACCCGCCACACAGCGCCACCACCCCAGAAACATTTTAGTGAGCATGACTAGTCCAGTTACCCCAATATAAGGCTCAAGGGCAAACGAAAGTTCGGTTTTGAATTACATAATGTGGAGCTGTGAAAATAATAAACTTTGGGAACACAAGGGAATAAACATTCGGCTCTTTCATGTAAACCTGGAATTTGTCGGGGGATTTTCTTTTGGCACACGTTGAAATGGAAATGGCTGTTTGTTGTTACGACTTAGGGACCTTCAAAAAGCGAGCTTACAAATTTCTCAAGTACCACAACACCTGTGACTCCCTTGGTGTTGCGTTGTCTATGGGCTGAAGTGATCACTTACCATCAAGTGAGCTTCGAACCCGTTCGCTTCGTTAAATGGCCCGTTTCTTGTTACTGAAATAAAGTTAGCACTGCCTTTTATTAATTCATCAGCATCATTACTCAGCCTATCGCAGTATACTGCTAGTCATTATCATCATCAGCCTATCGCAGTACACTGCTGGATATAGACCTCTCCAGTTGTTTGCCTCTTTGGTCAAACATCTGGAAGCTTTGCCCATAGTCACCAAAATCGAACCGAATTTAGAACCTCCTCCTTCTTTTAAGTGGGTTAATGGAATCCACGCTTACAGAAGTGCGATTTCCGGTATTATATTGATGTATAGGTAAGGGAAGTCCATCCTTCCCTTATATTTGGTAAAAAAAAATCTAACGCGATCGAAGTTTTGTATCGCGAGTACTAGACCATGACGAAAGGCGTCTGAAGTAACGCCGAAATAATAAAAAATAATAAAAGCTTGTTTCGTTTTTCAGACTGGCGTTAACGGCAAATGTATTGATAACTATAGCAGTATTCTTCACTTATTGCTTACAAATGTATGCTCCCATGGACATTATTTGGACGCGAATCGAACATAGGGTGCCCCATGCATACAAGAGCATTGGACAAATCTTTCTGAGGACACTCAGTGTCACTCTTACTGGTAAGTTATCTAATATAAGAATAAGAAATAAAAAATCTTTATGATAATAACATCACAACAAAACATCGACAAAAGACATAGTAAAAACATCAACAAAAATACAGAAAGAAAAAAATAAAATAAATACACAAAACCAGAATATCGGACATGGCGTTGTTGCAACATCCAAAGTCCTTTACTTTGGATCACCTCAGTCAATACGAGTATATAAGCCGTGGCTCACTCGGGAACCACGGCGCTGATTTTCAGTAAGTCCTGCTGAGTGCTTGATACCTTATCCCATTTTCCCTCTTCCACCCTGTGGTGGTGGTTCTATAACCACTCTTGCTAGTTGGCGTTTCTTTCAATCAATCAATCAATTAATCAGCCCATCGCCGTCCACTGGTGAACGTAGGCCTCCCCCAGGGAATACAGGCAACCTGCATTCACTCTCGACTAGCCATCTTGGCCAAGTGTTCGTCCCACCGCGTTGGCGTTTCTTTGCGGGATCTAATTACCTAGACCGACAGAGAACCAAGAGCGATATTAGTCACCGAAGTGGAAGAGAGGTAGGGCATAGCGAATCTTCGCTCGAATTGAGCTGCCCGTCCGGGGAAGGACCTCCACCCTATGGAATACCGCAGCCAAATGACCTCCGAGTCGTGTTTCTGCTGGTGAGTAGGGTCTCTGGAGCTCGTGGGGGGTTAGGGTTGGGCCGGCATGGCAGTGGCAACTGACAGGTAACTAACCAGTTACTTGCCAGTTGTCACAGCGACTTGGGCTTCTCTTTCGCTTTCCATCAGGCGTAGGGAAGCCATTATATCGAGCTACTTCTTCTTCTTCTTCTTCTTCTTCAACCTGTGCTGTCCCACTGCTGGGCAAAAGTCTCCCCCAAATCCTTCCAAAGTTCTCGAGCTACTATAAAAAAAAAAGCTGAAAAGGCCGTGGACTGGCCATATCAGCCGCAGAACTGACAACCGTTAGGATAAATTAGTTCTCGAGTGTATACTGTGTCCCTGCTAACATAGTGTAGGGTGTACTCGTGACTGGCCCGATGGGTCATGTAGTAGTGAGTGGCCTTTTGAGCCAAGGGTTCGATTCCCGCACAGCACAAACATTTGTGTTCATGAACATATTGTCTGTTTGTATTGGTCTGGGTGTTTATATTTATTTACAAAAAAAAGTATCTAAGTTTATCAGTTATCTAGTACACATAGTACAAGCTACGGCTTAGTTTGGGGCTAGATGGCGACGAGTGGCCCAGCGCGGCATGTCTTGGGATATTTAAAAAAAAATACTCGAGCTAGGTTGAGTGACGCAAGATGGCTGGCAGGATTTGGACGGAATGAATCCAGGATAGAGCAAAGTGAATAATAATTAGAGAGGCCTAGGTCAATCAATTGACTGCGAGAGGCTTTATGATAGTAATTTGCAGGCCCAACCCAAGATAAGTATGTAAGAAGACGTACCTGAAGTCTCACGACATCCCTGTTCCGTGCCGCTGTGTCAACAGTTAGAATTTGGTAGGAAATGGCAATTCAAGAAGAAGACTAAGTAGGCCTAGTCTAGAAGTAGTAAAGGCTGTTTAAATGTTGATAGGCTTCATCGTTGGGTAGTCACTTTAATACTCGTAGTAACTGTAAATCTAAATCGAAAAGATTTTCTAAATTGGGTGAGTAAAGAAAAATTGACGTAGGCGGTCGCTTGACGGACGCGGAGAATATTTAAATTGACGGGTAATTTCCGATCTGGTCAATTCAGGAAACGAACTTTTAAATTGGCTCTCGACGCCCAAGGCCTTAACTATATTCTGACACTCAAAGCGAGGAACACTAGTAGATTTGCAATAGACAGGCATTCTTTTCCTGTCGCCTCTACTTTATAGAATAGAACAGAATAGAATAAAAAAAGATTTATTGGCAACACATAGACACGTACAAGAACAGTAAACAGATAGGTGCATACAAAACAGTTACACGTTCACATCAACAGAAGCTAAACAAAAGAAAACAATAAAATAATAAATAAAATGCTTGCGAGTCAGTATGTGTAGCCAATCAGGTCCCAGCCTCAGCTCTGTGCAGTTATGGCATCGAGGACACCAAAACAGCGCTGGTATTCTGGTGGAACCTGTTGCGAGTGACTTCATAATATTATACATGAAATAACTTTCATAGTACGAACAGCCAAACTATGGAACTCTTTGCCAGGTTCCCCGAGACGTACAATCTTCCGATGTTCAAGGCGAGAGTGAACCCGTTTTTGATGAGTGAGCGGGCTTCATTGTATACTGTGATAACGCTTACCATCAGGTGAATATTGCAGTCAAGCGCTAACCAATATTAAAAAAAATAAAAATAAAAAAGAATTGCCAGCGCCCCTCCTTCGGCGCTGGCAATCCATGTGACTGCAAAAGGTCTCACTTTGAAATAAAGCTTACAAGCTGGGTGCTTGTAATTTTTATTTTGTGTACTTGTTAGTTCTTAATGGAATGTTGTCTACTGTACGTACACGTGTCTGAAAAAAGGGACTTGATGTAAACTCTAACTGCCAGCCAAAAGTTCACGAAATAAAAAGTTGAACACTCGGGTTGGGACGCTTTTCCAACTTTTTCGTTGTGCCTAGGTATTTCTAAGTCAGGATAAGTGGTTTTTACTTAGCAGTACTCACTAAAAACCAGCGCCGTGGCTTTTACCACGGCTTAAATGCAAAGTGCCCTTTTATTTAGGACGCCGTAACAGCCGTGTCCAATCTAATCGTCTTATCTTTTGTGTTCATCTTTGTTCATTTAGTAGCGTTAGTATGTGTTTATTGTACACTAGCTGTGCCAGCGGCGTCGCACGCATGGATATTGGGTTTCAAAAATAACGGACTTACATAAAATGGTGCCTAAATTTTAAGTCAGACCTCTAGCAATACATTGGTGGAAACCGCATACAATTCCATGCAGTAGTTTTTGAGTGATGCGCGTTCAAACATATAGATAAAAATGTCTTCCGTTTTCTTGTACCAAATAACAAATCTGTAGAGAGGTCCATTCTGTACATGAAATATATTTTCAGAATTTTTTATCTGTATGTGTGAACGCGCATCACGCAAAAACCACTGCATGGAATTGAATGCGGTTTTCACCAATGTATTGCTAGAGGTCTAACTTAAAATTTAGACACCATTTTGTGGAAGTCCGTTATTTTTGAAACCCGATATCCACGCGTGCGGCGCCGCTGGCACAGCTAGTACTATAATATTAAGCTAAATTTTATAACAATAATATTAATAAATTATCAAACCTTTATTTGCTTTCGTTATCAACTCATGCGGTAGGAGCTTCCATGCTGGCCTGGGAGCTAACAAAAAGCATATAATGTGTCAGCCCCAACTCAACCTGGGGTGCCGTAAAAACCGGCTAAAGGAACTGTTGCCTGAGCATAGCATTGAGCTGTATTAGGCACCCGCAGGTGAAGGGACAACCAACGGAAGCAATCCCAAAAAGGGTTAGCGTCAGGCTGGTGGCCGGCTATAAAACTTTGCCAAAACCCCCCTACAACATCACAAGTTAGAAGAAGAAAACATGTTGTGCCAACCCCACTTAGAGTGGGAAAAGGGCAGGAAAATGATGATGATCAACCTATGCTGTGGGCTGGGGAAAAGTCTCTCACAAACTTTTTCACAGTAATTAAAACATTTCTTATTTATTCATTTAAAATCTTTTGTTTCAGTGGTGCTTGCAGTCGCCATTCCAGACCTGGGTGTATTAATAGGCCTTGTGGGTGCCATATTCTTTTCGACCCTTGGCCTGCTCATTCCAGTAGTCATTCAGACTGTGCACAAATGGAACCGTGGATTAGGCTCTTGCAATTACATTCTGTTCAAGAACGCTTTTTTGCTTCTATTCTATTTATTAGTACTAGTTGCAGGCTGTTATTCGTCTATAAATGATATTATTGATAAATTTTTCAAGTAACTTAATAGAATAGATTAAAATGAAATTTTATTTAGCATCATGTTAGAAGACAGCAAAATATAGAACAGGGCAGCAAAATATACCACCAAAAACAAAACGATCGTTCGTTGAACGGATCGCGTATTTTCGCCCCTTAGATCCCTCTCATTTGTCCCTCCCGTGTTCGGGGCCCTGGTTATCGGAACAGGCTTGTTCGTACGAAAAGTTGAAGCTAGGTGATTGTATTCGGGCACGCAGTCCGACGTACCATAAATCGTATATGTATATGCTATGCGGGGATGAACATTTTACATGTGCGATGTAAGTTTCCATTGGGATTGTAGAGCACTTTTGTAAAGTATGGAGAATGGTTTGACGCCGCAGGTAGATCGCCATCTATTGTTAGTCCGCAGAACTAGTGTTCACATATTGCAGCGATGTTGAGGCAGATGTCGCTACACACTACAAGATATTGTGTTGATAATAAAGTGGCATCTCCCTCGGCATTGACCGAGTCAGCAGCACTAATCTTTCGTAGATGCCCTATGAGTTTTGTGAAGGGAGACTATTTATTTTCTTATTAAACAGACATCTATCTATCTTCTATACTTATAATAAATCTGTAGAGAGGTCAATTCTGTACATTAAATATATTTTCAAAATAACTATCAGGGGATGATTAGTGATCGATACTGATGCCAAAAATGCAATCAGTAAATTTTTTGTCTGTCTGTCTGTATGTTCGTTATAGAAACAAAACTACTAGACGGATTTTAACGAAACTTGGTACAATTATTCTTCATACTTCTGGGCAGGTTATAGTGTACTTTTTATCACGCTACAATCAATAAGAGCAGAGCAGTGAAGGGAAGTGTTGTGAAAACGGGAGACATTTTTATCTGTATGTTTGAACGCGCATCACGCATAAACTACTGCATGGAATTGAATGCGGTTTTCACCAATGCATTGCTAGAGGTCTAACTTAAAACTTAAGTACCATTTTATGGAAGTCCGTTATTTTTGAAACCCGATATCCACGCGTGCGACGCCGCTGGCACAGCTAATTTTATAGTATTATACAGCAAGATGCTAGAAAGCCAAATAAATAAAAAGTCTTTTTTTCCATTCCAAGATTTTATCTCCAATTATTTTGATCATTCTATTTGTAATTTACGGAATTCAGAATTTAGAAAAGTCAGAATGTCTAATGATAGCAGACGAGAAATGGTAGGAGATGGCACAAGACAAGATGGAGAAGAATTTCAGTTCCTACTTAGAAGATAGAATACGGCAGAAACCTACATTACAAATTACCATAACATTGTCAAAATCCTAGGAAATGTTTGCATAAATGAATTAACAAAATTCATGAAACTACGAAAGAGTGGAAATGTAAATTAATTATATCTTTTATATTTATTTAATCCAGCACTCCAATGATCGCTTTGATGCGATGAAAGCTTTAACAAGTAACGAGAAACTCATATCTCGTTACTTAATAGGCTTTTAAATGTGTACAAGCATATTTTTCTACAATAAAATACTACCTTTTTTCATCCAATATTCGTTATTTAATCTCTTTAGAGTGTTCAACGCCTTTTTTGTAAATGCACTTTTTTAATTTTTATAGTAGCTCGACATAATGGCTTCCCTACGCCAGGTGGAAAGCGAAAGAGAAGCCCAAGTCGCTATGACAATGGGCAAGTAACTGGTCAGTTGCCTGTGAGCCACCACCGTAGTTTTTGTATTGATAATAATGTCAGTAGCTTGATGGATATTAAGTAGTGAATGCTGTAGTAGGAACTTGTGTGCTTTTATTGGTTGCTTTTGGTTTGGTTTGCTAAATATTTATTTACAAAAAAAGTATCTCAGTAAGTTTATCAATTATGTAAAGGGTGTAAGGTAGCGACCTAGCGTCTTTTTGCTCCAAGTCACCTTCACCTGCCCGGTGCATTTTGCCGAATAATGAACGAGGCTCCGGCAACCGACTGGTGGCGGTATAACGATCACAATTGAAGGCGTAGCTAAAAACCACAGGCCGATGATGGCCAGCAGCATCACCGGAGCGAGGAGCTACGCATTCCGATAGAGATGATTGATTTCCAATGGCCAACCCGGCTGCCCAGCATGGCGATTTTGGGTAAAGCCTCCAGGTGTTTGCCTAAAGTGGCGTACAGCTGGAGAGGCCTATGCCCAGCATTGGACTGCGGTAGATGATGATGATGATGTACCTAAGTTTATCAGTTGTCTAGTACGCTAATACGAGTAGTACAAGCTTCGGCTCACTTTGGGAGTCTTGAGCTCAGTGGCGTAACGTATTTGTAGAAACAGACTTGCCCGTACGAAAAGAGGAAGTACTTCCGCCGAGCTAGGTGATCGTGCTCTGAGACCGAGGTCCGGTGGACCATCTTGGTTTTTCGTATATATATATACTCATTCGTGATGAAAACTTCGTATGCGCGTTATAGAACTTGTATGGAGCAATTTCATTTTGTATGGAGATTGCGTGCAGCGGAAAGTACATCGCCATCTGTTTTTAGCAGGCGGAACTAATGCTTCTGTATTGTAGCGATGTGAAGATAGATGTCATGTCTCTACATATTGTTACGCCACATTTCGTGGCAATTTATCAGATGTTTACTAAATATGTAATTAATGTTGCGTTGAGTAGTTTCGCCACTGCTTGGGTTATTTATTGAGATAGACCTGCTAGTGTCGCATTATTAACTGAGTAAATGATTGCAGAATACCGTGGACTGTTGGTGAGGCGTGAACAAACAGGCTACACAGCATTCGGCGAGACGTACGCACTAATTTCCACACAAACAGCAAAACACAATTTCAATTGCTATTGTTGGTTGACTCGCTCGATGGCTCATTTGGTAGTGACCTCTGAGCCAAGCATCGTGGGTTCGATTCCCACACAGTACAAACATTTGTGTTCATGAACATGTCTGTTTGATGACCAATAGGTCTGGGTATTTTCTATGTATAATACTCGTATGTATTCATTTAAAGGCGAGGCGAGGAGGAGGGTCCTATCCAGCAGTAGACTACGATGGGCTGATGATTAGTATTGAGGAGTCCCGAAATTTAGTCACAGAAATAAATTCCCGCCTCTATAAATTTGTTATGAAAAACGAATTCAAATTATAAATGTCTTCTTAGTTACAAATTGTAATACTATAGGTACTTAAAAAATAAAATAAGTTCAGTTACTAACAAGTTAGTTAATTAGACTAGATTAAAGTCTAAAGTGCCTACCACAGTGAGGATGCCTCGAGCTGTGTTTAATGGAGTTTGCTAGCAAAAAGGGCGAAGTTGTCCGCGAAACGAAACGAAGGATAGTTAGTAGGTATTTTGCTTCCCACGTCTAAAGGTTTGAAGCGGGCTTCAAGAAGTCGCGGTTTGAAATAGGTAATAGTAGGAATAAGTGGAAAGGTGATTTATATTTCTTAAAAAAATAAATAGTTGTAAGCTGTCTGCTTAATTCAGGCAATGACTTCCCGTACCGCGCGGCGGCGCGCCGGCTGAACTACAACCCGTTCTATCAGTCGTATTTGTAATACACTAGCTTTTGCGCGCGACTTAGTACGCGAGTTTAGATTTTTACATACAAAATCTTTTCCCAATAACTCCCGTTCCCGTGGGAATTTTGCAATATCGCATTGCAAGTAAGTTTTACGTTCATTAGGGTATCTGTATGCCAAATTTCAAGCGTTTAAGTTAAGTGGTTTAGATTTTTCATACAAAAGGATTTTCCCGCTAATTCCCGTTCCCGTGAGAATTTCGGGAATTCCTTTCTCACCTCCTCTTCCTTTGTGCACCTCTACGGTACCTAAGCTTCGTCCCTTCCAAATTTCAAGTGCCTAGGTTTAGCCGTTGAGGCTGTGCGTTGATATGTTAGTCAGTGAGTCAGTCAGTTTCTCCTTTTATTATGTATGATTGTATGTATTTAGATATAAGAAAAAAAAATTAATAGATTTTATTACCGAAGCAATATTTTCACTTTATTAACCATTAAAAATTAAGGTGATATGAAAGGATGGTCCTGATGCATACCTGTGCTTTGTTTGTGGCGGAGAATATATGTATTTACATATCATCATAATCATCAACCTGCAAAGGCCCGTGGCTGAACATAGGCCTCTCCCAATAACAATTGCCATTTGGGGCGATTTGTCTTAGTCACCACGCTTGGCAGGCGGGTTGGTGACCGCGGTAGGTATTTGTACCCAGGTAAACGCTGCTGCCCAATTACCGATATTCCCTTAGTCGTCTTCTACGACACCCACGGGAAGAGATGGGGGCGGTCCAATTTTGAATCCGGATACCCGTGCGGATACCACACGGACGATTTACGGACGGATTTTTACGTAAGTCAAGAAGAATGTTTTATGCTGTCAAAATTGTATATCTGATTTATATATCTTTTTTATTTATTTATTTACAAAAAAGCCTAGGCAACCGCCTAAGTAGTCTACAACATATAAAACATAATGAAATTCCTACTTTAAGTTACGTCAATTTGAAGAAGCAATTTGACAAAACTTGGTGCCGAGGAGAAATCCTTGTTAGTGTAACTTTGTTTCGGTTGTTCTTGTTTATAAGTTTACAAGTAGCCGAAATAAATGATTGTGTTAAGAACCTCACAATAACAAATAAGTATGAAGAGCAACTTTTCTAATTTCATTTGAGGTTTTATCGCGTATTAAATGATACTGGTTTTGTTATTTCAGCTTCAAGGAATTGCTTGTAATAAGTTTTGTAAGAATTTCAAGACCTTACCCTTACTTCTTGTCTTCTTTTATACTTATAATAAATCTGTAGAGAAGTCAATTCTGTACATGAAATATATTTTCAAAATAACTATCAGGGGGTGATTAGTGATCGATACTGATGCCAAAAATGCAATCAGTAAAATTTTTGTCTGTCTGTCTGTCTGTCTGTCTGTATGTTCGTTATAGAAAAAAAAACTACTGGACGGATTTTGACGAAACTTGGTACAATTATTCTTCATACTCCTGGGCAGGTTATAGTATACTTTTCATCACGCTACAATCAATAGGAGCAGAGCAGTGTTGGGAAAACGGGAGAAATTTTTATCTGTATGTTTGATCGCGCATAACGTGAAAACGACTGCATGGAATTAAATGCGGTTTTCACCAATGTATTGCTAGAGATCTAACTTAAAATGTAGGTACCAATTTATGGAAGTCCGTTATTTTTGAAACCCGATATCCACGCGTGCGACGCCGCCGGCACAGCTAGTCTTGAATAAGGTGACTAAATTGCTTGGCCTCCTTCTGCGAGACGGTCATGTCCCAGGCCGGCGACGGCGAGGCCGCGGAGCGGGAACGGGAGGACGACCCCAACGCTCCTCCGTTCCGCCGGCGCAGAGGTGGTCGCAGGCGGCGGGGTCGCCGCCTGATGCCGCCGGATAGGCCTCAGCGGGTAGTCGGTGCGGGGGCACCTCCACCTGCATTGCACGGGTCCTCGTCTTCGTCGGACGGGAGTGGGCTGGCCCACCGGGCCGCTCCCGTCGCTCCCCCCTAAGGGGTGAGCTTCTTGGGTCCGCCTTAAGGGCAGATAGCGCTGGCGGTGCCAAGGTCGAATAGGTATGCCTTGGCCCCTTGACACTGACTTAACTTGGGGTGTTACACCCCCTTTAATATATCACGGCTTTCAGACCTTCCATAATTTTTTTTCAAGACCGCATTAATAGATTGTATAATATTTATATACATATAATATATATTTGACTATGTTTTATTTTGCACGTTACTTCGTGGTTACCGGAAAGAATGAATAAAATTATGACCTTTTTGAGAAATCACATCTAACAGTTACAAAATAAAATAGGCCTGCAGATTTAAGCGGCCAGACTGGCGAAGGGTGACTGACGACAGACCAGGGTGGCGAAATCTCGTGTCGGAGGCCAAGATCCACTTCGGGTCGCTGAGCCAGCGCAGTAAGTAAGTAAGATTTGACCGAGAAAGTCTCTTTCGAAAGTAAGTTAAACTCAATCAAAAACATTAAGCTTCCTGCTGATCCTTGTTTCACGATAGATAATGATGCAAACACACAGCGCACGGACAACTCGCGGACGCACAGTGCCCAAAATCCTATAGGTTTCTGTGCGTTCGCGCGACGCATAGTAACGTTTGTGAATACGGCCGTGATCTTCAGGTTTTTATGTGAGTGAATCGGTTTTGTTGGGTGAAAACGAATGTCGTAGGCTCTAACGTCGCAGCTTAATTAATTGCTTATGTTTCTTTTGTTTAGTGAAAAAAGGGGTTTTTTTCCGATCTCGTATGCGTGCGGGTGTTATTTTATTTTATGTTTTTATTACTGTTATTTTTTACTTTTTTATTATATTTTATTAATTTGCTTTGAGCCTCCCGTTTTTCCTTCCTTTTCCTTTCTATTCGCAACAATTGTGTCATGGCAGTTAAAGTCTTAACATCAGGCGAGTGGGGTGCCCGTATCCTTATCTTTCCTGCGTTGTCAAAATATGGAACTCATTATCGGTACATGTATGTGTTTTCATCCTTGCTTTCATATGGGATACTTTTAACAGGATGTGAATAATACCTACCCGTATACACAAACATTACTATGAGGTTTTACAGTGCGCGCGGACGCACAGGTATCCAAAAATATATTCTTAGATAACACTTGAGTGGTGTTCGACATGATAATGATTAAATGTCTTCCGTAGTATTGTTAGTTTTCATATAGTACCTAGTATTGTTTGTGAATACGGGCGTATGCCTCTTACGGGCCGGCAAGGTGATGGTTATTACCTGCCCTTTGTCGCAGCTTGGGCTTCTGTTTCGCTTTCCATTAGGCGTATGGAAGCCATTATGCCGTGCTACTATAAAAAAGGCGATTGAGGGCTATGTCCAGCAGTGGACTGATACAGGCTGATGATGATGATAGATTAACCACCAGGTCATCCAAATTAATGACACAATTCGCCACCACAGGCCGACAGCGGCCTTGTGTCATTAATTCAACATCAAACATCTGTATGTTTATCCAAAAAAGTATGGCGGATGTTACAACCTCCATGCTATTCGGTACTTACGGATATTACGTATTCGGCACCTACTTTACCTCGAGCAATGACATCGTAACCAATTTTTCTATTTAATGTTGTCTAGTGGATGCTGAGTCCATAACGCTATGCAAGCAAGCGAAGGCCATGGAAAGGCACTGCATTATGCTGTGCGGTGACCAGCCGTCTGCTAGTTTGAAGGCTAAACCATTTTATAAGACCATTGTCAAAACTAAGATCTGTCAATAAATATAAGTATTATTTTTTTCAGTTTGGACTTAGGGAAAAAGTTATATTTAGATAAAAAATCATAAAATTAAAGTTTAGACTTATATATTTTATAAAAAAGCCTGTTATACTAGCTGCCTAAAGATTACGTCGAATTACTGTGTTAACTAAAAGTGCTTTTTAGTGTTATTACAAACGGAACTGAGATACTCGAAGGCAATGCTGTTTCATCACAAGACGAAATAAAAGCCCTGTGAAGCTTGTACATCATGCATTAGACCATGATAGACGAGAGATTTTTACGACGATTGATACTCACCTAAAGATAATAGATTTAGTATTTAATTTTTGCGATAGAATGTTAAATGTTGAAAGTAAACTCATATCTTACTACTCTTTTTTTCAACCAAAAAAACACCACGCTTAACAACGCATAGATTCCGCTAGAAGTGTCTACAACATTCTTTCTCAGATATTTCGGTCTGGTCACCCTATTTGGTAGGTAACAACATCAACTATTATGTATACAGCAATATTAAACTCCATACAACGTTTTCGTAATGGTGGAGATATTATTTCTGTGTCGTAACTGGTATTAGAATGAGATCGAGTGTATACAAACGGTTAAGTTAAAAAATTAAGTTTCCTATTTGTAATACGTACAAGTATCAACCTACAATGTAGAAAACAGGTTACAAGTTTTTAAGGTTTCGTACGTCGAAAGGGAAAAAAGGAACCCTTATAGGGTCACTTTTTGCACGTCCGTCCGTCTGCTTGGCTGTCAAGACCCTTCCTCTCAGAAACAGGTGGAAATATCTAGCTAAAATTTCTTCCATAAAAAGATTTCTAAACACTCGTGATACGTACGTTTGTACTTCCCGTCTTCTTCTTCTTTTCGAGTCAATGGTACTCTGTCTCAAATAGAACCAGCCCAAAACCTCGCAACTCGGATACCGCTGTCGGTTCCCTTGCAAAGGTCACCCAGGGAGCTAGTGAGGCACAGCTGGCAAGTTAGCAGATGTGCCATGGTCTGTAATGGAGCACCACAATCGCAGCCAGCATGCAAGCTCCCACTCATCCCCCATTTAACCAAATTGGACCTACACCGACCAACTCCAGAGCGAAGTCGGTTCAGAGCTCTCCACACTGGCCAGGGCTCCTCTCGCCCAGATGGCAAACATTCGGCCGGAGGTACGTAATGGGAAGGCGGGGGTGTTCTCTCCATCCAGAGGTCAATCTTTGCTTCTGGGGGCCGAGCTGCAATAGCCTTGGTCCTCCTCAAAAAGCTGTTCCTGCTCTTCAACCTCCCTTCAGGCATCCTATAGTCAAACAGAGGATGCCTGTGGTCGGTCTCCTGCTTCCGCTTCTCGACCCTGCATGCTACCTCTCGACGCACATCAGGAGGCGCGATTCCAGCCAGAGAGCCAAGCTCCACAGCTTGTTTAGTGGCGTTGGCTTTAAAAATCCCGTGATAATACGACAGGTCTCGTTCAGTGCAACATCTACATCCTTCGCGTGTGCAGATCTATGCCACACTGGACATGCGAATTCACCTGCCGAGAAGCACAATGTACTTCCAGTGAACATACAATCTTGAAATTTGGCACGAAAATTTCAAAGACCATACATTTTTACTAGGGATGTAACGGAGCGACTCATCATCTTTTTGCTCCAAGCCACCCTTACCTGCCCGGAATGCATCCTGCCGAATAACAAATGAGTGTGGCGGTATAACCATCTCGATTGAAAGACCGATGATGGGCTACAGCAACACTGAAGCGAAGAGCTACGCCCTGTGATCGCCAACCCGCCTGCCGGCGATTACGGGTAAAGGCTCCAGGCGTTTGCCTAAAGTGGCGAACAACTCAAGAAGCGTATGGACTTCGAAAGGCTGATGATAATAATGAAGATACTTACAAAATATAATAAACATTTGTATAGTACGGAACACATGGGCTATTTTTGTAGTAGCACAGCATAGCGGCATAAGAGTATAGGGCGGTGATTGTATTCATCAACATCATCATGATCAGCCTATTGCAGGCCACTGTTGGACATTGGCCTCTCCAGTTGTTCGCCACTTAGGGCAAACATCTGGAGGATATACCCATGATCGCCACACTTGATAGGCTTGTGGCGCTCTGTGGTATTTTGGCCTTCAATTTTTATACCGCCACCAGTCGGTTGCCAGCGGCTCGTTTGTTATTTGCCAGGATGCACCACGGGCAGGTGAGGTTGGCTTGGAGGGAAAGATGATAGGCCTTACATCCCTGTATGTGGTAATTGTATTATCAGAAAATACGAGTAACTGCGAGTCTTATAAAATCGTATCTCATTTAGACAATACTATCTATATACGTGGACCATTCAAAGGTCAAAACTATTTGTTTGTAAAGCCATTCTGTTTATGTGTCGTTAGTTTAATAAACAAATAAACAATGGTGTTTAGATAAAGAGGAACATACAATACATTTGTTTTCTAATCATGTACCAGCGTAATTCTAGTTGCTATTAAAAATGTTTTCTTCAGAAACTTTTTTTTTCTAGAGGGGAATGAATTAGGCACCGTCATCCATCATGCCACCTCCGGGGGGAGGTGACATAGTGTGTGGGACTCACACCTCCCGAAAATGGGAGGGCATACCCACTAAACCCCCCTGTGTCACCAGTGGGCAGCAAGTTGCAGGGACACGGGTAACGCCGAAGCATACGGCCGCATCCCTGCATGCCCTGTCCAGCCGCAGATGACAAGCGGCCGGCACTCCTGATCCGGGGAGCAATAGAGTGCTCCCCGGGCGGACCTCGTGCAACGGTGTGGCTGCACCCACCACACCGTTACGCCCCTATGAGAGAATCGCGCCCCCGCGCTCACCACTCGGGGCACGAAGGAGGGGCTCAGAGGGTATACCTGGTATAGCGTATTGCAACTGTAATATCTATTCATACTATAATTTCACATTTCCTATTCCATCTTCGTAACCCAAAATCGGGTGCATGTATTATTAAGACTCATTGCTCTATTTTCCAACTGAGGAATGTTAATGAATATTAGGTACTAAGAGAGGTAGGGCATAGCGAATCTTTGCTCATATGGAACTGCCCGTCCGGGGAACGACCTCGACCCTATAGAATACCGCAGCCAAAGGACCTCCGGGTCGTGTTTCTGCGTGGCATGTCTAGGGGTTTATTATTATTATTTTGCATTCCATCAGGCGTAGAGAAGCCATTATTTCGAGCTACTATAAAAAAAACATATTACAACCTATCGTGTATGGCCTGTATTTCGAGCCCCAAGTGGTGAACGCGGGGGGGGGGGGGGGGCGTCATCCAGATGTAGGGCGTTTGGTGGGTGCAGCCACACCGATGTATAAGGTTTTTTTTATTGCTGTTGATGGCAGGCGAGCAAACGCCTGACTGATGTTATGCAGCAACCGGCGCCTATGGACATCAGCAATGCCAGGGGCGCAGCCGTGAGGAAAGAGCTCTCTTTAAACCATGTTTGAAGAAGGAAGGGCCGCCCGGGAAGCACACCATCACTCCCCAGAAGCCTCGGAGCGATGGGTATTTGCCCTCCCCCGACCAGGAGTGTAGGGGAGCGGCCTATCATCTTTTTCTTACAAGACAACCTCTTGCCCGTGGTGCATCCTGCCGAATAACAAACGAGGCGTTTGCCCTTAGTGGCGAGCTACTGGAGAGGTCTATGTCCAGCAGTGGACTGCAATAGGCTGATGATGATGATGATAGATAGATAGATATACTTTATTGCACACCATACAATCAACTTAAAACTAGTAAAATGGACATTAGTTGTACAATTAGGCGGCCTTATCGCTCCAAGCGATCTCTTCCAGGCAACCTTAGGGTAGAGGATAAATTAAACAGACAGGGTGAGGTGAGCTATAGACTGACAGAGATTGTTGATAGTAAAACATAAATATTAAATACATGAGTACTAAATAAAATACAAATATAATAAATACATGAGTATATAATAATACACTATACATATATATATATATATATATATATATATAGATATAATATATGCATAAATAATACGTACATATATACTACCATACATATATACCATTATATAGGAACGAATTATGCAGTGCCAGCGTCCGAAACCATGCAGTGTGATGATGAAAAGAAGATGATGACAGGAATGCTGCTCTATTGTAATCTGGGACTGGCCAGGGGGTATGCCTTCAAGCAAAATGCTTTATGCACCGGCGATAAAAATGTTGATAATTTCTCCAATGATAATTTATATTTCAGTTATCTGCCTTAGTCACCACTCTTAGCCCGCTCGGTTGGTAAAGGGGGTAGATATTATTTGTACCCAGGTAAACGCTGCCCATCATCATCATCAGCCTGTATCAGTCCACTGTTGGACATAGGCCTCTCCTAATGTTCGCCACCTTGTTCGATCCCGGGCTTCTCGCATCCAGCACTCTCCAGCCGTCCTGCGCAAATCACCTGGCCTGAGGGCGTCCTAGACTACGTTTGCCGAGACGCGGTCTCCACTCCCGAACTTTTTTACCTCAACGGTTATCGATTATAACATAACGAACGAACATACAGACAGACAGACAGACAGACAAAAATTTTACTGATTGCATTTTCGGCATCAGTATCGATCACTAATCACCCCCTGATAGTTATTTTGTAAATATATTCCATGTACAGAATTGACTTCTCTACAGATTTATTTATAAGTATATATATATATATACTTATATAGCCTATTGCATTCCCCTCCATCAAAAAGGTACGTACGGAGACTGAACCAACGACCTCTGCACAAGAGGCCAAGGTTCTTACGTAATGGGCCAACGCCGTTCACTTGTAATAACATCTATTAGGTAGACTGTTATTACATTTGTTTGTGCTGTATTAATTTCCATTGTTATTTTACGCATAGTAGCCAGATATTTGTACCCGGGTAAACGCTGCTGCCCGTTTCCTAATGATCCCTTACTCGTCTTCTACGACGGGATGAGATGGAGTGGTCATATTCTAAATCCGGAAATCACAAACACACTTCGGTTTCTCTTCATCATCATCAGCCTATTGCAGTGCACTACTGGACATAGGCCTCTCCAGGTGTTCGCCACTTAGGGCAAACATCCGGAGGATATACCCATAATCGCCACGCTGGGCAGGCGGGTTGGCGATCGCAGGGCGTAGCTTCTCGCTCCGGCGATGCTGCTGCCCGTTATCGGTCCGTGGTACATGGCTACGCCTTCAATTGTGTGAGGTTGGCTTGGAGCGAAAAGATGATAGTCGCTCCCTTATTACGGTTTCTCTACCTTAACTTTATTTTTTCTAGAACAATTTTCATTTCATACCCACTGTGCTGCCAGCGGGCACCAATTGGCAGGGATACGGGTAGCGACTATTTACTTAGCCTAACATAACACATCCCTTGTAGGTTCAAATGAAGAATACTGGGGTTCAAAAGCACATCTGGGCCCGAACCAATTTAGAGATATACGTACATTTCCTAAATTGAATGTTAAATATTTATGTATAACTTTCGAGCGATATTGAGCCACTAAGCCTGAGGCGGGACTTTGCCTCTTTGTGTGTGTTCTATCGATTGTACAACGGGTTCTGTTCTGAAGAACTGTTCGAAATGATGCCAACAGCTTCATTTTATCATCGTACCGCTCGCCATCGGCAAGGTGTTCATCCTCACACTTTGAGGCCTAATTGGTCACGCACGGTCCGATTTCAGAGGAATTTCCTCCCGAGAACGTTGCGTTTGTGGAATGAGCTGCCTGCTGATGTTTTCTCGGGGGAATACAGTATGGGGCACTTCAAGTCGAAAGTAAATAGGTTCCTAAAGGGTCGGCTAAGCGCATGCGATGCCCCTGGTGTTGCAGGCGTGCATGGGCTACGGTAACTGCTTACCATCAGGCGGGCCGGTAGCCATTTGCCACCTTAGTGGTATAAAAAAAAAAAAAAAAAAAAAAAACTAGATATAGTCCTGCAGTACACTAATACATAGTATCTATTATGTATCTTAGGTTCATAATGTCGGATTATACAATAACAATTATGGATGCGTTTACGCTGCGCCGCAGCAATAATTATATGTTTTAGTAATTGTATCTCATTCTAAGTGAACGCTTGTAAGTTATTATAAGAATAAATGTCTTTAAACCTATCCTGAAATACTTATGTAGTCCTCCTATCCTATACTAATTTTAGCTCTATCCAGGCTCTAACGTTGCTTATCATCAGACGAGTTGGGGTCAAACGCTATTCATTTCCTTAAGTGTTTTTTTCTGGAGTTACCTTGAGTAGTCTTGCTAATTTTTTTTTATAGTATCTCGACATAGTGGCTTCCCTACACCTGATGGAAAGCAAAATAGAAACCAAGTCGCTGTGGCAACGGGCAAGTAACTGGTCAGTTACTTGTCAGTTGCCACCGCCATGTCGGGTCAACCCTAACCCCCCACGAGCTCCGGAAAACCTACTCACCGGCAGAAACACGACCCGGAGGTCATTTGGCTGCGGTATTCTATAGGATGGAGGTCCTTCCCCGGACGGGCGGCTGTAATGCGAGCGAAGATTCGCTATGCCCTATCTCTTTAAATAAAATGTATATGAGTCTGTAGCATTATGTGGCGGGTCGTTAGAGGTACATTCTTCTTTAAATGGTTCTCTTCCCTCCGAATGATTAGGTGAGCGGTTCTTTTCCCTCCAAATGACTAAGTGAAGCGATTGCTATATATAAATGCTTTTAATTTTTCAAAAGGCAGGATCTGGATGAACCACCTGGCCAGATAAATTCAATTAATATTGTGTCACCAAAAAATGTGGTCACAACAAGTTATGGGATCATCGAGTCACATTACTCCACGTGTGTGACCACCTAAAACTGCAGTTTCAGTGCATCAACCTTTTTAATTTTGAACAGAAACGATCACCGAAGTTTATTTCGGCCAATATTTGTCTGCGCGGCCGAGAGCGCGCACGCGAATGCGATCGAAGTACCGACAGTGAGACGATTTAAAAAAAAAAGTCAGAAAAACATTACGTTCCAATTGACAATCTGCATTTTTAAATCGAAGGTTCGAATCGGAGAAGGTTTATTGTGCGATAATTGTGCGATAAGGAGCGGGAAATTGTGAGTGTTTTGTTTTTTCTATTCTTTTTGATTGGAAATTTGCATGCAAATTTCGAATACGGGCGGCAATGCTTTTTTATCAGGTTTGATTGTTCTCGGTCTTATACGGCATAATCACGCAGTATGTACTCGTAGCATATACTCGTATTAACGTACCTACATTTAAATCGGCGATTAATTCGTTTCGTTAAAAATCGAAATTTTATTTTCGCGGACTATTTACGAAGTTATTAGCATTTTTTGTTTTCTTGTGCTTGTTGCATATTAAAAATAGGGTATTTATGATGATTTGCATTACATATTTATTAATGTTTTTCTCAAGATAAAGGTTTTGTTACCCTAGTTAAAATTAGCAAAGTCGTATGGACACTGAAAATAGAGTTAATTATTGATTAAATACGTACGGTGTGATTGAATTTTTTTTTTTGGTTAAAATTGGACCCCTATTTTTTATTACTGGAATCTATTCTGAAAAAAGTGAAATTCTGGTTTTAGTACTGTAAAATATCTTATTGGCTATATCATATCAGACAACATCACATACATAGACCCTGATAGCCCCGATCCCACAATAAGTAGCGCACTTGTGTTATGGGTTCTTTTTTTCCTACGATGCCAGACAGATGGGGCAGCGGAAGGCTCTCATCTCTTCTTGCGATATGGGTTTTAGAACAACAAAGGCACCACAAATACAACATAGGTACAAGTAAAAAAATTAATACCCAGACACGGTACAAACCCAAATGTTCATTCGGTTCGAGGGGCAGGGGTCACCACCAAATGAGCCATCGAGTCAGTCAAATTCAAAATGATATCGAGATCTCATATCATCATCTTTTAGAATAATAGTACTTAACTGAGAGAAATAAATAAATATTATTGTTATTATCTCATCTCATCAACTTCCATAGTTCGTTTGTTTACGAGCCCCCCGAAATGAAGAGCGCACAACATAACAACCTTATGACATAAGGTCATGGGTTGTTATATGACTATTTAATACCTAATCTAGACTCAGACCATGACACAAAAACACCAGGTCTTAATAAACATCGAACCTATTCTACATAAGTGTTTAAGCACAAGAAAAACACGTTATTTGATCTTTTTCTTAGCAAAGTCGCTTAAGCCATAAAAAAAATTGATCTTTTTTACGTTTTGTAGACAACTGTAAAAACAGAAATATATCAAGGATAGTAGACATTAACACACAAAGTTACATGTTACACATGTATAGGTAAAATTGGCACACATATAAAATAATTCAAACAATTTCACACTTTTATATAGTACTACAAATTACAGGCACACTCAGACACAGAAAAATAGTACAAAAGTAACATAGAATAAGTTAGTTAAATATTAGTTATTAAGCAATAGCTACATACCTATATTATGTATTCTCTATTGATAACTACAAATAATAATGTTGGCTCTATATGAGAGGGGTCTCCTATAGCACAGGTTTGTACAAACTTAAAATAGGAGATCCACGCACTGTATCTATACCAATTTGTAGTTAATAATAAAAACATTTTTGATTTTGATTGATTTTTTGACATTGTGCGTGCTAAAGCACGACTCAATCACTATTGCGTGATTTGTAAAACGTCAGTTCGGACAACATCACGATAATTATCATCATCAGCCTACAAATTATGAGAGAACTTTAAGAGAGGTAGAGCATAGCGAATCTTCGCTCGAATTGAGCCGCCCATCCGGGGGAGGACCTCCACCCTATAGAATACCGCAGTCAAATGATCTCCGGGTCGTGTTTCTGCCGGTGAGTAGGGTTTCCGGAGCTTGTGGGGGCTATGGCCGGCATGGCGGTGGCAGCTGACAGGTAACTGACCAGTTACTTGGCCGTTGTCACAACGACGTGGACTTCTCTTTCGCTTTCCATCAGGCGTAGGGTAGCCATTATGTATTATGTCGAGCTACTATAAAAATAACGTCCTGGACTAGGCCCTTTTTTTTTTGGCAGGAGGTTTTATTTGTACCCAGTTAAACGGTGCTGCCCGTTTCCAGATATTCCCATAGTCGTCTTCTACGATACCCACGGGATGACAATGCGCTTGTCAAAGAATATACCACTGCGGTTCACATCCATTGCATGTCTTGATTGTATTTTCAAGCGCTTGTTTCAAAGAGGACGTGCAATCTAATTGCAATTATTTCGAGCGCTCAATATTCGAACGCTTATTATAGGACGCTTAACTCCGCTTAAGCATGTATCACGATGTGATTATATTAAACTAGCTGTGCCGGTGGCGTCGCACGCGTGAATATCGGGTTTTAAAAATAACGGACTTCCATAAAATGGCCTAAATGAATGCCTAAATTTTAAGTTAGACCTCTAGCAATACATTGGTGAAAACCGCATTCAATTCCATGCAGTAGTTTTTGCGTGATCCGCGTTCAAACATACAGATAATTTCTCCCGTTTTCTCCACACTTCCCTTCACTGCTCTGCTCCTATCAATTTTAGCATGATGAAAAGTATACTATAACCTGCCCAGAAGTATGAAGAATAATTGTACCAAGTTTCGTTAAAATCCGTTGAGCAGTTTTTGTTTCTATAACGAACATACAGACAGAGAGACAGACAGGCAGAGAGACAGACAGACAGGCAGAGAGACAAAAATTTTACTGATTGCATTTTCGGCATCAGTATCGATCACTAATCACCCCCTGATAGTTATTTTGAAAAAATATTTAATGTACAGAATTGACCTCTCTACAGATTTATTATAAGTATAGATAAGTATAGATAGATAGAAGATTAAGACATGATAGTTCTATTCTTGATAATATATTAGTACGACTTAGAATGTTCTTATAGATTAATTATTGCGAATTGGAGATGGCTGATGTTCATGTGAATGAAATAAGCGAAACCAAATCGTATTACTATTCTTAGTCAGATTGTATATTCTCAAACTTTTTGCGTATTTTTTTTGCTTTAGTGAACAAACAGATACCAGCCATTGATTCTTTAAGTAACTACATATATTAACAACCGGTTAATTGGCTCATCCGGGCAGTAACCGAATTTACTCGTATGTAGTTGAATGTTTGGAAATTACAACCCGCTCGCTTAACTAAAACTTTAAGCGAGCGGGTTGTAATTTCCTCAGATAGTAGCCGAACGTAGGCATATTTTATATGTATTTACTCTACGATAATAATGTAGATTAGCATATTTATATTCCATTCGATGTTATGCGATTTTTTTATGCATTGCTTATGGTTTAACATAGGAACATTCTTCATATGTGTTTTTTACCATTTGTTTAAAGGCGAGTGTTCGGAAGAATTTACTTAATCTAATACCAGCTGCTTTTTCATTACCTTACATCTTGTACTAGTTCAAGATTTCATCCTCATCATCTTGATGGTTAGTTTTGCGTGCAATTTTCTACCACACTCTTTGGAAACAGTTTCCAGCTGCGACTTTCCCGAATCGATACGACTTAGGGACCTTCAAAAAGCGAGCCAAGCCACCACAAAGGCCGGCAACGCACTTGTACCTATAGGCTAACGTATCATTACCAACGGATCACCTTTGAGCACGCTTGCCCTGTCTGCCATATAAATGAAAACATTGGAGAAAATCGATCATCATCATCAGTCTATCGCAGTCCACTGCTGCGTGTTCGCCACTTTGAGCAAACACCTGGAGATTATACCCATAAACGCCACGCTGGGCCGGCGGTAGGCGATCGCAGGGCGTAGCTCCTCGCTCCGGTGACGCTGCTGCCCGTCATCGGCCTGTAGTATCTAGCCGCGCCTTCAATCGTGACTTTTAATACCGCCACAAGTGGGTTGCCAGAGCCTCGTTCTTTATTTAGCAGGATGCACCACGAGCAGGTTAGGATGGTTTGGAGCAAAAAAAATAGGTCGCTCCCTTACATCCCCAAGTCTATATATTTTCTTAAACATGTACTTTTCAATTTCTCACAAAGTTTTGTAGAATAATTTCACTAGTTGACTTGCAGAAAACCTTTTCTCCTTATTTTATTGGAGATAAGAATCGCCGTGTCATGACAAACACTTTCTTTAAACGTTTTGACCGCCTTGGCGACGCAATAGCTAGAGTTTTAAGCCTGAAGAGAGGACGATCCGAAGTTGACTGGTTCGATTCTCGGTCTTTTCTAAATCGTCATCATGTCATCAGTCATGGTACTTATAACAGGATATAGAAAAGTCTTAATTTAAGATCAGTTATTGGTGTTAATTATCTGAAGCATTTTAATAAGTCCTCTCCTGAGCCTCAGGTCCGTCAGCTAGGTGCCACCTTAGTTATATTAAAAATAATTCAAAAATGTCTTTTTAACTACATATAATTTGTACAGTTTACAATGTGTGGACCTCTTACTTTAAGTTTAGATATACTATGCTCATTGAGTAATCAGATTGCATTGTTTGCATTGCAAGCAAGGTATGACAGTTTATATCTTGCCTGCTTGAAACCTGAATGGCGCCACAATCTGGTGATTGAAGCAACGGTGCCTGATGATGCCTGGCCCGATAACCTAAAGCAGAAAAGGCTTCGGGTCGCTGCCCCAATGCACTGTACTCACGTTTCATACACTGCAACAATCGTCTGTTAAGATGCTGTGGCCAATTATAAATATATGATGGTGCGTTAGTTCGACACGACCGAAGAGATCCGTATCGGAAAGCACGTTAAGCTGCCAACTACTAGGTAACTAGGTTACCTAGGCTCCGGAACTCTAGCCATTCCGGGGCTAGGTGGGAATACTGAATCCTAGGGCGTTGAATATTTTTTACAAAAAACTAGTAACGTTTTTACCTCGACCCAAGATTACCAACCCACCATTACTAGACCACGATTTATCAGTAGGTAGAAAGCTGATAAAAATAACTCTTTTCAGTGACTTTACGAATGACAAAAATAACTCTCTTTTAGTTAGCAATGGTGACAGGACCCAATATATGAGGTAATAAGCGAACACATACGCCTATATGAATTTTCATCACAAAAACAGTTTATTTATAGGTACATTTTGTAGCTGTAGTGGAGAACAAATTACTTACTAAAAACAAGCCTTTGAAACGAGAATTCGATACTAAATGTTAAACCAAAATAGCTGTAAAAGGCACATAAATTGTGACTGCGGATCACAGCACACATCGTTATCAGCTTGCACATGTTTACTTACTACTGGACATAGGATTCTCCCAATGACAATTGCGATGTAAGGGACCAGGCCTATCATCTTTTATCATTCGCTCCAAGCTAACCTCACCTGCCCGTGGTGCCTGCCGAATATCAAACGAGGCTCTTGCAACCGACGGGTGGCGGTATAACCATCACAATTGAAGGCGTAGCTAAATACCACAGACCGGTGACGGGCAGCAGCGAAAAGCTACGCCCTGCAATCGCCAACCCGCCTGCCCAGCGTGGCGATTATGGGTATATCCTCCAGATGTTAGCCCTAAGTGGCGAACAACTTTAGAGGCCTTTGTCCAGCAGTGGACTGCAATAGGCTGATGATGATGATGCATGACAATTGTCATTTGGGGGGATTTGTCGTAGTCAACACGCTTGGCAGGCTGGTTAGTGACCGCAGTAAGTTTTATTTGCACCAAGATATATGCTGCTGTCCGGTTCCTGATATTCCCTCAGTTGACTTCTAGGACACCCACGGGATGAGGGAGAGACTACAGCACACATATTATCGACTTGGTAAGCAATCGGCACCGTTTTTTGTCCCGAGGCGAATCGTTTACTTACAATTCCGATATTTTTTGTATGTACAAGGGCAGTGAACATCGAGAACACTTTTTGTCGTAAAAAACACGCGATGATTGAAGGTCCGTAATTAAAAACGAAACGTTAAGGACCAGTTGTGGTTGTGAATATGATGGAAGGAAAAAAGGTTTTAATCATTTAAACTGATACATTTAAATTTATCGTCGACACTCTTTATTTTTGGAAAGATTTTATGTAATAATACGGTTCACGATTTGACAATAAAATTCATTTGTTTATAGTAGCACAACATACTCAGTGGGTGTATACAGAATAAGCTTGAATCTTTATTAAATTGAAAATCTATACTTATAATAAATCTGTAGAGAGGTCAATTCTGTACATGAAATATATTTTTAAAATAACTATCAGGGGGTGATTAGTAATCGATACTGAAGCCAAAAATGCAATCAGTAAAATTTTTGTCTGTCTGTTTGTCTGTCGGTCTGTCTGTCTGTCTGTCTGTCTGTCTGTCTGTCTATCTGTCTGTCTATCGGTCTGTCTGTCTGTCTGTCTGTCTGTATGTATGTCTGTTCGTTATAGAAACAAAAATTACTCGACGGATTTAACGAAACTTGGTACAATTATTCTTTATACTCCTGGGCAGGTTACAGTACATCACGCTACAATCAATAGGAGCAGAGCAGTGAAAGGAAGTGTTGAAAAAACGGGAGAAATTTTTATCTGTCAGTTTGAACGCGCATCACGCTAAAACTACTGCATGGAATTGAATGCAGTTTTCACCAATGTATTGCTAAAGGTCTAACGTAAAATTTTATGGCACCATTTTATGGAAGTCCGTTATTTTTGAAACCCGATATCCACGCGTGCGACGCCGCTGGCATAGCTAGTGCATGCATGCATATTATGTACGTTTATTCGACGCTTTTGCTCGTGAACGGAAATCACGAAAAGCATCGTAAGGAAATATGAACTGTGTTCCCGAATGGGAACTCTTTTTTGATATTCATCTATGTTTTTATATTTTTTATTACTATTGCTTTTACTCGTATATTGTTTTATAAACTTCACCGTTCTTTTACATCGGAAAGATTACAGTCACATATAAATAAAGTATCGTTTGTGAATACGGTTGTACCTAAGGCCTTATCTCGCCTTTATTTAGGCTTGAGCCCAGTGAGGATATAAGTTAGCTGCGAATGTGATGAATGATAAAATAAGAGTGAATGTTACAATACAATCTTATTATGTTTGGTGAATTTTTAGGTGCAGCGCAGACGGCACACTTTTTGTGCGATAGAGTCTGCATTTAAAAAGAGCATCTAGGTCCCTACAGCTCTGCCGACATAATGATCGAAGATGTGCGTTGAGTCTGTAAAATATCCGAGACAGATTTTTGCGCGTCGTGTGCATTACTGCATATAATTGAATCATAGACTAAAAAGTGCGTCACGGATAGTCTGTCGTCTGCGCTGCCCCTTAGAGAAACTGTAAAATGGCTTTTGGATTGACAACAAAAGGTAAAAAATTCTACCGCCTCCTATTTAAGTTATGTATTATGCATGATCGTATTATGTACGGTCGAGGTATGTGCTATGTCTGTTTATTACCTATTGTGTTTTACGTGAGGTGTATGACCTTAAAATATATATTTAAACATACACACTTTAACTAAGTGGGTGTGGTGCCGAAGCATACGGCCGCAGCCCTGCCTGCTCTGGCCAGCCTAGCACTCCTGGTCCGGGGAGGGCAAGTATCCCTACCACTGGCTCCGGGGAGCTATGGAGTGCTCCCCCAGCGAACCCCATTAAATGGATCGCGCCCCCGCGCTCTATTGCGCACTTTATTGCCAACAAGGCCTTAGACAACCACAAATATTTAACAAAATACCGCAATATATTGTAGATTTACCTATACATTGACTCAAATCTCGCATTAAGTCCTGTTTAATGTCTAAAGGTTATTGACTAACGGACTAGCCCGATGGCTCATTTGGAAGTGACATCTGCCTTCTGAGCCAAGGGTCGTGAGTTCGATTCCCGCACAGTACAAACATTTGTGTTCTGAACATGTTTGTATTAGTCTGGATGTTTTCTATGTATAATATGTATTTATTTACAAAAAAAAAAGTATCTAAGTAAGTTTATCAGTTGTCTAGTACCCATAGTACAAGCTTCGGCTTAGTTTGGAGCTAGGTGGCGATAAGTGGCCCAGCGTGGCGTGTCTTGGGTTATTTTATGTATTATATAAAAAGAAGGCTAAGTGTTGAGTTTGTTGCGGCACTTCTTCTCAGCAGGCTACACGTCGAAGTGCTGGTAGGAAAAAAGATTGACGTGCAAAAGTATTACTAGTGAATCTATTTGCAGAAATAAACTATTTTGTTTAATTATTTTATTTATCAATTTCACACAACATTAGAAGAAACTTAAACCTTAGAGGGCATTATCTCTACAAAACGTCCAAGTGAGGCAGCAAAATACGACTGCAAAATGTCTTAAACATCACGGATTTCGCTGGCCTTTCTCATAATTACAAAAATAAAACACATCCTGTACAGCTTACCTTGGCTACGACATACCAACATGTACGTAAGTACATAAATGTAGTAGTTACCCACGCCATAACTGCGGTTGACTTGTTTCCGGAAATCTTATTATCAAGCCATGATCAGCATGATTATTGGATCCTATTGTACTTATTGTTATATTTACTGGGTAAAACCACGTAAACTCTGTAATTATTAAAGACTTCATTAGAAACTTTAATCGATTTTATCTTGTTTAACTGTTTCCGATCAATAAAGCTTACCTAATTAGCGTCATAAATTATATTATTTTATATTAATCATAAAGACTCCATATCTGAGAAACTATGAGTATGAAAATAGTTGTCATTTAATTAAATTAACCAATATAAGTATATGTATAACCTATTTGCATTTAACCTATCTAGTATCTATTGGGTACTTACCCAATAGATTACTAGATAAGTTGAATGACCCGAATTTTGAAAGTACATAGCTGAATTTTTGTCTGACTGTCATTAAGCACTTATTCAAAAGCACTAAGATGATTAAATATTCTAGACACGTCGTCAGACGGATTTCCAAGAAGCAAAGAATCTCACTTCTCAAACTGAACGCAATTCTAATTAATACAAGAAACCATTAAGGGCGTACTAGACAAAAATGTGTGTGTCGTAATAACTTTTAATCGTAGTCGTTAACACGAGTAGGCGGCTATCAAATAGTTATGAATATACATTGCTTATATAATATTACGTCATGAATGTATCGATTTGCGGAGAAGTTCTCTTTGATAATGGATTTTTATGGTAACGGTCTTTTAGGGCAAGTACCTACTGAGAAGAAAGGGTTTTTTTTATAGAAGCTCGACATAATGGCTTCCCTACGCCTGATGGAAAGCGAAAGAGAAGCCTAAGTCGCTGTGACAACGATCAAATAACTGGTCAGTTGCCTGTCACCGCCATGCAGGCCCAAACCCAAACCCCCGCGAGCTCCGGAAACCTTACCTACTCACCGGCAGAAACACGACCTGTAGGTCATTTGGCTGCGATATTCTATAGGGTGGAGGTCCTTCCCCGGACGGGCGGCTCAACTCGAGCGAAGATTCGCTATGCCCTACCTCTCTTAAGAGTTTCTAGAGTTTCATAAATGCATAAATATCGATAATATGTATTATTGACTGTTCCGGTGGCTCATTTGGTAGTGATCCATGCCCTCTGAGCCAAGGGTCGAATGACTCTGATTGTCATCCGGGACATTCTTGTAATAACCGTTTTTTTTTGTATGCCTGGGTGTTTGTATAGTTAGTTAGTTTCGTCATCATCAGCCTACTGCAGTCCACTGCTGGACATAGTTCTCCAGTTGTTCGCCACTTAGGGCAAACATCTGGAGAAGATGCGCATAATCGCCACGCTGCCTGGGCTGGTGGGTTGGTGATCGCAGGGCGTAGCTTCTCGCTCCGGTAACGCTGCTGCCCGTCATAGGCCTGTGGTACTTGACTACGCCTTCAATTGTGATGGTTATACCGCCACCAGTCGGTTGTAAGCACCTCGTTTGTTATTCAGCAGGATGGCACACACAGGTGAGGTTGGCTTGGAGCGAAAAGATGATAGATCGCTTCCTTACATCCCGTAAGTAGTTTATATAAAATGAAATGAATTATATCTACTTACAAGCTACGTACATGAAAATATAACAAATAATCTAATATTTCATTTGTTTTTTATTTAAAAATAAATGTTTTCAATGATGTAATCTGCTTTCACAAGTATATTTTATTACAATTAATGTAAGAACTTTCAAATGCTAGCTACGAGTATAATATCTTTTCGTACTTAAATATGAAAACATCCTGCAATTTATAATGTTTAGATGCAAACAACAACCTTAACGATAGGGCATTAAATTTAAGTGTTGGTAAGATTTAAGTGTAAATTTACTTGTTGTACCTGCAACTTCGTCCGCGTATGTATTATTTCATTTAAATCGGCTTAGGTAGTTGTTTCAACGCGACATAGTTACTTTCGTATTAATATAAAAATATGTAATACGAGTATATAAATCGTTAAATTTTTGAGGATTATCAACAAAAAATATTTCACGAGGTTTTACCGTGTAACGAGGTTTCATTTTTCAGGCTCCGATAAATTACTAGTATGTACTTAGTAGGTACAATATTTGTCAAGTGCAGGCGAGCAGCTCATTATGTCCATGTGATGTTACCGTCCAGGAAGTCTTGTATTTTGTAATATCCTTTTTCATTAGACATGATTTAATATGTGACTTACCTACTTGTAAGTTTGTATAATGGTAATTCAACCTATGTAATGGTTGGAAGGGTAACAGAAGAAATTACATCTACTAGCATAATAGTTCAATTCTTATCAGCCAACCTAAGTTAGTTCCTCATAATTTGTGAGGTCGTTGCCCTTTATCCAAAAAAAATCCTTATACTCGTAACAGCCTCCTATTTTAATTCGATAAAAAATGTGTTGTTTGATGCTTAAATTGTTTAAATAGGAGTAACACGTGTAAGTATGGAGTCAATCAATACTTGCCAAGGTCACATGGACAATTTCCTTTTGGGATATGGATCTTGTTTTGGGAAACTTCCTCTTTTACATTAAGTGCCGACACACTTAATGTAAAAGGGGAAGTTTAGTTCGAATGTTATTTATAGGTAGAGAGATAGATATTCTTCAATGCACACCATTTTGATTTAAAACTAGTTATAATAGACATATTATTATTTGTAGGCTCTCTTTTTGAAGATCCCTAAGTCGAGTGAGTCGAGTGAGCGATATTGAGCCACTAGGCCTGAGGCGGGACTTTGCCTCTTTGTGTGTATTCCATCGGTTGTACAACGGGTTCTGTTCTAAAGAACTGTTTGAAATGATGCCAACTGCTACATTTTATCATCGTACCGCGCGCCATCGGCAGGGTGTTCATTCTCACACTTTGAGGCCTAATTGGTCGCGCACGGTCCGAATTCAGAGAAGTTCCTCCCAAGAACGTTGCGTTTGTGGAATGAGCTGCCTGCCGAGGTTCTCTTAGGGGAATACAGTATGGGGCACTTCAAGTCATAAGCAAGTAGGTTCTTAAAGGGTCGGCTAAACGCATTCGATGCCCCTGGTGTTACTGGCGTCCATGGGCTGCGGTAACTGCTTAACCTTACTAACCCTAGTGGTATACAAAAAAATCTAACTCGCATCCATTCGGAAAAGTCGCAACTGGAAGCGGTTCCCAAGGAACCCTTGTTAACTAAAATTCCGCCATCATAACTAAAATATTCTTCATTCAGGTTTGGACTTAAGTCAGTGGGATCTGTATTTAAATAGAAAATCGCCTATTCTGAGTATCTCGAAGGCAACGCTTATATAGAACGAATTTATTTTGTTCCATAAAAGCGCTATGAGCTTCATAAACGAGCTAATATTATGTAAGCTAGTCCAGATTTAAATTGTAAGATAAAGCGTGATATAATCTCACAAGATCTTATGAGCTAAAGGTGTTCCGTTCTTTTAATCTTTCTTTATCTCAGTTAATAAATAACTAAATCTTGTCTCCGTATCTAACATTTAATTACAGTCAACATAATAAAAATAGGCAAACTCAAGCATTTCTTAAGCCGTGAACACAATTGATAAAATTTAGGCTACATTATAATTTGAGAATATACAGGGAATATATAGAGAAATGTGGAGGGAATGAAAGGTGGCCTAAGTTCAGCAGTGGAAGAACCAAGTCTGTTGATTTAGATTTTGTTGATTTTATATAATTTAGACGCCTAAAAATAATGTAGTTATGTAATTTTTTTCTCACATAGCTTGATCGCTTTATCAAGATGGTTAGTCGAGAGTGGGTGCAGATTGCACGTACACATTACAATATTTGTCAAGTGCAGGCGAGCAGCTCATTATGTCCAAGTGATGTTACCGTCCAGGAAGTCTTGTATTTTGTAATATCCTTTTTTCATTAGACACGATTTGATATGTGACTTACTCGTAAGTTTGTATAATGGTAAATGGTAATGGTTGGAAGGGTTGGAAGGGCTTGATTGATTGATAGCTTAAATATTTTCATCTTTACTTCATAGCCTTAAGTATTGACTTTGGTTATCTTCTACGACACCCACGAGATGGGGCGGTACTTTTTTTTTGGCCACACATCGCCATCTAGCCCCAAACTAAGCCGAAACTTGTACTATGGGTACTAGACAAATTGATAAACTTACTTATACATATACTTTTTTTTGTAAATAAATACATATTATACATAGTAAATATTCAGACCAATACAGACATGTTCATGAACTCAAATGTTTGTACTGTGCAGGGATCAAACTCACGACTCTTGGTTCAGAAGGCAGAGGTCACTACCAAATGAGCCATCGAGCCAGTCAAACACTAGGTAACCCTACAGTAGATAATCACTATAAAAAAGAATGCATTTAAGCATAACCTTGTTTATCCCGTTACTTAACAACAGAAAACAAAGTATGAACACCTAGGTAATGAAATTCTAAGCACGCTGCAGTTGTGTGACGCAAAACGCACTCGACCTTCCGCATATAGTACAAGGTCCGTCACTTATGCCGGCATTAAGCTATTAAGTGTAGGATGGTTAGTTCGAGATTCGAATGTCAGATCACAACATCCATTACACCTGGTTTACATACATATGTATATTTACATTACATTTGTCTGTCAAGTATCGTCAATTAATTGTGAAGTTTAAAGTAAGCATTTTTTTTATAGCAGCTCGACATAATGGCTCCTCTACGCCTGATGAAAAGCGAAAGAGAAGCGCAAGTCCCTGTGACAACAGGCAAGTAGCTGGTCAGATGCCACCGCCATGCCGACCCAACCCTAACCCCCCACGAGCTCCGGTAACCCTACTCACCGGCAGAAACACGACCCGGTCATTTGGCTGCGGTATTCTATAGGGTGGAGGTTGCCCGGACGGGCGGCTCAACTCGAGCGAAGATTCGCTATGCCTTACCTGTTAAATTTTTGGCGAGCATAAGATTTTTTTATTTGGTTTGCAAAACTGGTATTAAAATGAAGGGATGAGGTAGTCCTATCCTAATGCAGGAACCACAAACCAACTGAAAAACCTACTGCGGTCATCAACACCAAATGACAATATAGGCCTATTGGCGTAAAAAAATGTAATTAGTCCGTCTTTTAGATTGTTCAAAAATAAGAGACACGTGGTATACTAATATTATAAATGGGAAAATGTGTCTGTCTGTATGTTTGTCTTTCTTTCACGGCAAAACGGAGCGACGAATTGACGTGATTTTTAAGTGGAGATAGTTGAAGGGATGGAGAGTAACATAGGCTACTTTTTGCCCCTTTCTAACCCCCCACTTCCCTAAAATGGGGGGTGGAAGTTTGTATGGAGCATTTACCCCGATTTTACGCGAGCGAAGCCGCGGGCAAAAGCTAGTTATTTTATAATCTAAAATACGGACTAAATATAATGTAATTATTTTGACCCTGGAAACATCCCTATTGTCATTAGGAGAGGCCTTTGTCCAGTAGTGGACGTTTGCAGGCTGATGATGATGATGATGATGATATGCTAGACATATCCACATTCAGTTACTGCCCTTGAATACTTAGCATGCCACATCGCTATGCAAAATTGCAAATAAATGCAATACAATGATGCAATACAATGATGAATGATACAACAAACAATGATAAACATACTCGATTGTGAAGCGGTTTCTCAATAAATAACTTTCCATGACCCAAAAGAAAATAAGATGTTTAAGTACGTTATTGCATAACCACTCAATATAAATCTCTTTTGAGGCTATTTTTCATTTTTATAACGTGGTTTATTTCGTAAATATAAAGGTGTTGGGATAAAAAAGAATGTCCCCTCCGTCATTTATAAATTACTAGCTGTGCCAGCGGCGTCGCACGCGTGGATATCGGGTTTCAAAACTAACGGACTTCCATAAAATGGTGCCTAAATTTTAAGTTAGACCTCTAGCAATACATTGGTGAAAACCACATTCAATTCTATGCAGTAGTTTTTGCGTGATGCGCGTTCAAACATACAGATAAAAATTTCTCCCGTTTTCCTAACATTTCCCTTCACTGCTTTGCTCCTAAGTATTGATTGTAGCGTGATGAAAAGTATACTGTCCGTTGAGCAGTTTTTGTTTCTATAACGAACATATAGACAGACAGACAAAAATTTTACTGATTGCATTTTTGGTATCAGTATCGATCACTAATCACCCCCTGATAGTCATTTTAAAATTGACCTTTCTACAGATTTATTATAAGTATAGATTATAAATATAACACATCACATACCTAACATCACATACATAAAGTAAGTAGCTTCAGCACTTGTGTCATAGGTATCTAAGCAACGAAAGTAAGGATAAAATTGTACCTAAATAGAAATATAAGTACCCAAACACGGAACATTTGTTGTTCCCGGAGCGGAACCCACGACCCTTTCAGGAGACAGGGGTCACTACCAAACCAGTCATATCTCTAAAGGAATGAGTGAGGTCCATGAACTCTGTTCGGCCGCGTCAGATTGGTTTAGCCAAACAGATATTCTGGGAAGCAGAACTAGACCATACTTACGATATAATAAGGATTTGAAAAATGCTACTTCAAATAACCGAAAGTCAAGGGACCAGGGTGAATGCCCTTCCTCACAGGATACATTCAAAGCGTATCCTCCATATTGTGACATTTTGCGATAAAAGAAACTGGCTTTCAAACGCTTTCCAGAACGACCGCATAAAAGAAAAAAAATGTGCGTGAATTGTAAGACGAACGAAATTCCTTATATAAAAACTTGTTACAAGTTAGTATAAAAGATTTTTTTTAAGAACAATCTTGTTATCATCATTATATCTTCAGGCTATAACTTATTCACCTTGCAATACTCGTATAGCTAAAGGGGTTTGGGTCATTTTGTATGGAGCATTGGCGTCATTTTTTTTTAGCGGCCGTCGTTCATTTTTAATATTGTGTGTAGCAATATCTTTAACTAACTTAATAATGAAATAAGATTTTTTGTAAGTAATATCGGAGCGAAGATAATGGCATTTCTATTTTAGGACAACGCCTGAAGGAAAAGTACTCTACATACTAGAGCTAGAGCATTTGTGTCAAAGGAAACATTCTTTTCTTTTTAAAAAGAAAAATAACTACATTAAAAATACTACTAACTACTAATAAATAGTTTTTTAGAGAAGAATTAGATTTAAAAAATAACAAGATTCTCGTACAATAACTCTACGTGGGCAAATCACGGGTACCAGATAACGATATTATAAAAAAAGTCCTTAAGATGCGTGTAGGTGAAAATGTAAACAAGTCTCAACCCAACCCACGTGAGACGTGCTCAAATCTCGATAGCAAGTCTAGGAATACAAACTTAATTAAGTAGGCTAAGCCCTTACTTTGCTCGCTATATTTTCTTTATAATTATATTTCAGTCATTAAATTAAATTTAGAAAAGATAATGTCAATTTTTTAAATGTGTCGCTTTTTCAAATTTAATTTCTAAAATATCGATCTTATAAGAAAAATTGTAAGGACCAAACTTGTAGAAAATCAAATTTCCTACGATTTTTGTTCTTACGGTTTTACTGTAAAATCAAAAATGGCCGAGTTATTCAAGAAAAACCGTTTTTTTTTTCGAATATACGCAGGGCGGACCCTGATTCAGTCTACTTTTTGAAAACCGGCCAATGTATCAGTTGCCACCGCCAAGTCGGCCCGTAAGATTTAATTCTCTTTAACATAGTGCTTGTCTTCCGCAAGCTATGCTACATATAAGTCAAAACAACTTATCTTTGCTCCGGGCGTGTAGCAAAAAATATGCCTTGTTATAGAAACGTATAAGAATGCATATCATTATAATTATTCATCTACAAGGTCTTCAAAACATGATTCATGTCTACACTATACGTACCTTTATTCAACTGGTTGGGGAGGTCAGAATGCATCAGGATAAATATTTGAAAAAATAATGACAAATATTGTTCGTATTTATCAAAATGCGTTAGTAATAATGATGCAGCAGTATCTTACAACTTAATTACTCATTTCGCTGGCTCAGCAACCCGAAGTGAATCTTGCCTTCGACATGAGATTTTGCCACTTTTCTTTGTCCTTTCACCTGTCGCCAGTCTAGCCGTAGAAGGTGAGCTGCATTTCCGCCTGGTCTATCAAGCGGTACCTATGGTGTCCCTGATGCTTCCATATACGTATGATAGAGATCTTTGCGAAGCAATTATTGCAAGCACGCATACTAGTTTGCGAAGAGTCGCAGCTCGATTCGACTCCAGTCTTTCACTCACCGACTTCAAAACCCGATTTACTCTTGCCTAAAAAATCTGAAGATTGTATCTATCGGGGAACACTGAATCTGGCAAAGAGTAGGTACCTACCATAACTTAGGTGAACGTGGATCAGACTACAACACATACATTGCTCAATTCCCAGAGTAAATAGCTTAGGCACTTGTGTTATGGACATCGGAATAACAAAGGTACCATAATTAAATACTTCAGCACAAAACCCAGACATGGAACAAACACTTGCCATTCATCACACAAATGTTTGTCCCGGATGGGAATCGAACCCACAAACCCTTGTGTTCGATCTCTAGAAAACGGTGACGTAGTACAAAATACCTAACTTTTATTGATAATACCTAATTTTATTTGATCTCATTTGACAATTAATAGGAGCAGAGCAGTAAAGGGAAGTGTTGGGAAATCGGGAGAAATTTTTATCTCTATGTTTGATCTCGCATTACGCGTAAACTACTGCATGGAATTGAATGCAATTTTTCACCAATGTATTGCTAGAGGTCTAACTTAAAATTTAGGCACCATGTTATGGAAGTCCGTTATTTTTGAAACCCGATATCCACGCGTGCGACGCCGCTGGCACAGCTAGTCCTGTACTATGTGAGTATTCTCTATGTGAGTATTGTTCAAAGAACGTACTTCATATCAATGTAGCTAAGTGCCATACCGTTACGTTTACCAGAAAAAAGAAATTTATTAAATTTGATTACAAACTTTTTGACGTGAGGCTAATCCAATCATATCGATCAAAGGTTATTCGGCATATAATTTTTTCGGGCAATCGTTATTCGTATTTGTCCGAATTTTCCTATATTATACGTTTTCTTACCTTTTGTCCAATCCTCGCAAACTCAGTCCGTGGCTGAAGCACAAATCGTGCAGAGCCAAATAGCCCAAAAAAAAATCGTTATTCGATCATTCATGATTCGGGACCAAGTTGTACAATCGGCTTGATAGGGTGACTGAAGTAAGAGATCTGGGTGCACACCCAGTTGCACAACTTGATTCTGGCTTATGTTTCGATTCCCATTTTAAAATCATTACAGCTAAAGCATATAGATTACTTGGGTTTATTTTACGTCAAAGTACTGATTTCAAAAATGATAATACAGTGATACTTCTTTATAATTCTTTCGTTAGATCCCAATTAGAATATGCATCTACAGTTTGGAACCCAATGTATTCTAATTATAGATATGGTGGAGAAAATTCAGAAAAAGTTTATAAAACGTTTGATGTATAGGTTCAAAAACTTTAAACCTAATAGTATTGAATCGTTGATTATCCGTCGCCGTAAGCACAAAGACCAAATATTTCTATACTAGCCGTGCTCGCGATTTCGTCCGCGTGGAATAGTAATTTTTTCCCCGTTTTTTTTTTACATTTTCCATTATTTCTTCGCTCCTAATAGTTGCAGCGTGATGTTATATAGCCTAAAGCCTTCCTCGATAAATGGTCTATTCAACACAAAAATATTTTTTTAATTCGGACCAGTAGTTCCTGAGATTAGCGCGTTCAAACAAACAAACAAACAAACTCTTCAGCTTTTTAATATTAGTATAGATAAAATTTGCAATAACTTAGTTGATTCTCCTTTCTTACTGAGCAGATTGCTTTTGAAGTGCAGTAGACATGGCGCACAACACAGACCCACTTTCTCTACTCCCTTATGCAAAACTAATTATAGTAGAAATAGTTTTCTTATAAGAGCTAGTAACAAGTACAATAGTATTTATGGTAATATCGACATGTTTCATGTAGGAATGGCTCGTTTCCGTTGCCTTTTGAAGGCACAAGTACGTAAACCTACGTGACTTAATTTGTTTACCTTCTTCTTCATTTCTTTGTTTACCTTTTTTTCATTGTTAGCGCGTCTCTTGATCAACTGATGTGTACTACTAGAATTTGTAGAAACTAATTAGGCTTATGTGCCAATGATATAATTATTAAGTTCATAAGTGTTATAAAATGCTGTATGTTTCTCTAATAAAGAAAATAAAAAAATATTAAAAAAAAATGGTTTATATCCGGTGCGCCGTTTTCTCATCCCATCACATAAAATGTACTGCCATAGAAACCGTTGATGTTTCGAGCCATGATATCACCGCCCCAAGACTGGTTTTTAAGATCAACGCCTTTCAAAGATGATACAATTATTTTAATAGTTTTTGCAGTTTGACCTTCGGTATGGTTATCTGCTATTTATAAGACCATTTTTTGTAACTAAGTACTTTTTATTGCTGTACATTGTAATCGTACTAATATGTATTGTAAACTCGAAAGTTTTGTTTGAATGGATGGATGTTTGTCACTCCTTAAACTACTTAACGGAATTAAACTTAACAGAAATAGTTCATAAACCACGTTAACATATAGATTATAATTTAAGGATATTATCATTCATCATCACTATCAGCCTTTATCAGTTTACTGCTGGACATAGGCCAAATAGCTTTTTTATGAACTAAATAAATAAATGCCAGACAATGCATACCAACGAACTAGTTTAAAAATTCTACTGTGAGTACCTAGTGATGGCTGACGAGTCTCATAGAATATCCAGGCCTGTGACCTTTCGTGCCTGTGACAATATAAAAAGTTTATTTTTTAAATTGACCCGACAGAGAATCGAAATCGGAACCCCGTATTCGTCACTTCAAGTGTGCTTCACCGGGTCTTACGATATGACTTTTCGGAAAGATATCGGTATTCTTTTTCCATCACCGCACGGACGCAAAATTTAACCTTTTTCCTTCAATTCCAGCATTTCCCTATCAATCACTCCCCACTCTACGCAAATTGAAATTAGAATGATTAATGGGAATTCAAGGTTACCAGTTGTAATAAACAGGATAAATTGTATTACAAATTTTAGTTATTTCATTAGCATCGGATTTAGGCTTCCTTCAGATTGACGTTTAACCGCCATCAAACCGCCGTCAAACCGCTACCCCTGTTCACACTACGAACGCGGCGGGGCGCGGCGTTCAAACTGCGGTTTGGCGGTTGATCCGCTACCCCTGTTCACGGCGGCGGCCGCGTTTTGACATCGGCGGGCTAAGGCTGCTCTATAGTCAAATTGTGAATATCGATGAAAATAGAAGACAAATGCCCATCGCGAATCTTACATATGCAAAGTAAGCGTATCTGCACTACGTAGTGTCACTAGGAAAATAACTTGGTGCCGACGTAAGTTCTTTAGTGTAGGTACTCTCGTAATTAATGGTTCGCAATTGGTGGGCAGCAATACTATCCATATTTTGGGTAAAATTTTCAGCTACTAAATATTTTTAGCTAGAAGATATACTCTACCACAAGTCAATGTCGTAAAATTTCATATTCATTAATTCTAAAGAGGTTTGCTCTTGTCGGGTGAGCAATATCCACCACTCCCTGAACTCCGCCAGTGCCTTCAACTCCCATTACGTAAAACAGTTCTCGAAGGTAATATAGAATAGGAAAGAAAGGATGAGAGAGGCCACGACGACCATTACACAACAGTTAAGGAGAAAGTTATTTAACTATTTCCTAAGTGATAAATTATTAATAATTATTATAACGGGCCATTAAGCCCGTTTGCACTATAAACAATTTACCTTTCTTTACTCTTTGTCGAAATATTTTCTCAAAAAACTATCCATTTCCATTTAAAATTATTTTACTTTTCAGCTTATTATATTAAGATATTATCGAAACTTTAATAGCACTATACCTCCATCACTAGCTAGTGACATTTCTTCTTCTGTTTTATAGAACGTAACTTTACACGGTTAAAATAAAATATGAAACAAATTTATTTGAATTTATAAATTATGGTGGAAAATATATAGTACACGATGAGGCCACACTAATTATTTAGAAATGGTTATTAAACTATGGATACATTTTTAGTTAGCATTTTTCTATATCAAAAATCAAACATTATTTTCTATGAAATACGAAATAATGGAAATCTGAACATGATTAATTCATGAATACTACATATCTACCTATTATAAGTGGCTTTAGGGAAAGGATTTAGACCCTCCGCCCATACTTTTGGTTATGTCGACTTTAATTTAATATTACTTGGGACTTAGATAAACTTCAAAAGAATTGTGACTTTGGGTTTGGAAATACTTGGGAATAAACCGCATTACTGTGAAAGTGATTTTTATTGCCTACACGGTAAAGTCCATATTGGAGTACAACGTTGTACAATCCCAATTGTATAAAGTGTAAGTAGGTAGGTTTTTTTACTAATTTTAATATTTCAGTAAAGTGCACCACCAGTTCGATAACCCACCAGCCGCCACTGCTCTTCTGTACAACACTAAATCGTTTGCTCTACCTATTGTTGGTTTTACGGCAGATATGGCCAGCCCACTGTCACGTATGTATTATGTTCGTTTCGTTTCCTATTTATTTATTTGCAAACATTTTACAAGCTAACAGAAACTCTCCAAAGCGCTTATAAAATAAGTTTCAAAGGCAATTACATCAAGACAAGAGGCACATTTTCGTCTCGTTTGAGAATACTACAGCCCTCCATTGGTCAAGAGTCCAATCAACATGGTCGCGAGCAAATTACAAGCGACTTGTCGATGGGCTGCTGTTAATTTTGGACCCCTAGCAGCTCTGTGCACCGTGATGTTCTCCTCCCTCAGTCTTCGCCTGTGTCTACAGACACTCACGGTTCTTCTGCGTGCTGTCTGAAGCTGCCTGTTGTACCTCAATGACATTTGAGAACCGATTTCATAAACACATTGAAACAAGAAAGCAGTCGTGTCTGCCCGAGTTGCAGCGAAATCTACCTGATCCTTGTCTATAAATGTAGCCACCGGTCTCCAGGAACCGCTGGCAAAACTTTTCAAATCGAAAAACGGTTTGAGTTCTGTTGCCAACCACCATCACCCCACCGCATACCCGATTGAAGCAGTGCCCTCACTTGAGCAGCTTCAGCAAGTTTAGTGTGGTATCCATATTCAAGCTGTGTTGTTACAAGGCTTGTGCTGTTTCTTATTACACATCTTTTATTGTGTCCTCATAAACTTGTTTGTTAGCGAAAACCCCCAATTGAACCATTATCGACCCTGTGAGATTTGTTTGTGTGTGCGTCCACGATGGCACTGACATGACTGATGTGTACTTCTCCAATTGAAAGTACCAGGAGTGCATAATCACATAGGAAGTTTAAATTATTCAATTCCTATACAAGAAGCATTGTAATATTTGATAAGAATTTCTTTAAGTATTGTCGGAACAAAAACTCCCATTAGATCTACCGTAAAAACAGGTAGTAGAATACAACATAATACATCATAATTTTATGAAGAAAGTAAATACAATAATTCTTTATTTTCGCAACGCGCTTCAAAAATGGTTACGTTCTGTTAGTAGATACGTAATTGTTTTATTTTTAGTGTTGTTACAATTTAATCGTTACGTTAATGGATCATAATGATTAATCGATATGTGACTAGTACAAATTGTAATCAGCATTGGACACCAGAAAGTTAAACGATCACTAGAAATCGTTAATTATTTGCTGTTCGCTTATGACAATTGTGACAACTGTATTAAATGTGAGTTTATGAAATTTATTTCTTAACTGAAGATGTTATTATAGATGAAAATACGATAATATTATAATTTAATCAAAACTTAACTTTTGTAATAATATTTGAATTTTGTAGACGTCAATAAAATTCTCATTTGCAATCAATTTAGTACTCATGGCTCTCAAATAAATTAAATTGTACTTCTTCTTAAGGTGACCAGAAAGTAATATAGAACAGTAAACAGTCGTGTATCCTATTCCCAAAAACAGAGTAATTAAAGTCACACATAAATTATCTTAAAAGCGATTATCGATGTTTAGATTGTAAAATCATTTGGTACTTGAATCGATTTATTCTCACTAAAGAATCAACTATTATCTATAGCCGACCATCGATCTACAACTCTACCAGCTGCCGAACCGCAAAACCGCGACCGCTAGTGTGAACACCTCGGCCGTTTTGCGGTTGATCGGCGGTCGATTTGCGGTAGCCGCCGGGCGGATCAACCGCTAGTGTGAACGAAAATAAACGCTAGTATGAACAGGCGCTTACTCATCAAAATTATGACGTCCCATTTAAATTAGTTCTTACCGTAATCAAAGCGATCAGGCCATCATATTAATAAAGGATAACACAAAAATGTATCAAAGATAGAGCGGCCTTGTATGTGCTGAACGAGTGGATCAGTCTTACACTACAATTATCATATCATCATTATCAGCCTCCCGCAGTCCACTGTTGGACATAGGCCTCTCCAGCTGTTCGCCACCTAGGGCAAACATCTGGAGGATAAACCCATCTGGAGGGTTGGCGATCGCAGGGCGTAGCTTCTCGCTCCAGTAACGCTGCTGCCCGTAATCGGTCTGTGGTATTTAGCTACGCCTTCAATTATGATGGTTATACCACCACTGGTCAGTTGCCAGCGCCTCGTTTGTTATTCGGCAGGATGCACCACGGGCAGGTGAGGTTGGCTTGGAGCGAAAGATGATAGGCCGCTCCGTTACATCCCTTACATGACTTAGACCATAGGTCTCTCCAATTGTTTGCCACCTTGCACGATCCTGGTCTTCTCACATCCCGTACTTGTCAGCCATCTTGGGCAAATCACTCCACCTAATCTGAGGGCGTCTAATACTACGAATGTTGAGAAGCGGTATCCATTGGTTGTCTGTTTGTGGCTATGTGGTATGGCCTAGCGTATGTCTTGGGTTATAATTTTGCAATACTCTTGAAATTTCAACTTTTAAATTACCTTTCAATACATATATTAGTCTTAAACAAACAATTTCCAGGTTTACATGTCAAAGTTACTGCCTCATTATTAGGTAGAAATCACCTTAATAATATACATATTTACAAATATACCTACATGTTTCACTTGGGATTCCCCATACTTCGGGTCACGTTATTTCCCTGCCTCCAATAAACAATAAAGTGACGAATGAACCGTGACGTAGGTGAAATTAGAAACCCGTGTCACTCGTTAACGTCATAAAGTTGTAAGCGTCAAATTAATTATAGGAAAATCACTTAAAACGACAAATGCGTACACAGATGTGCAGATTGGCCATGCTATGACTCAAAAATTCTTTGAGCTATAATATTTTTTGTATTTTTCTTTTAGATATAGATAGATCATCGTTATCAGCAGCCAGGGAACGTCCACTGCTTGACATAGGCCTCTCTAGTTGTTCGTCACTTTGGGCAAACATCTGGAGGCTTTACCCATAATCTCAACCCTAGGTAGCTGGGTTGGCGGTCACTGAGAGTAGCTTCTCGCACCAATGACACTGCTGCTCGTCATCTGCATTTATCTACGCCTTCAAGCGTGATAGTTATACCACCCCAGTCGGTTGCCAGAGCCTCGTTTGTTATTTGGCAGGATGCACCACGGGCAGGTGAGGGTGGGTTGGAGCTAAAAGACGATAGGTCGTTCCTTTTATTACATTATTCTTTATGAGACAAAATACAAACGATTACAGAGTACGAGTATAACAGACAACTTGTGGTACAATCTAGGAGGTCTTATCACTATTTCTTTTGATTGTTTCAACATATCTTCGCTAAGTCATCGACATGGCTCATCGGATTAGCAAGCTGAAGTGGAAGTGGCAGTTCTAAAGTCGGTGCCGCGTCTTGGCATACGAAGAGTAGGACGCGCTTCAGTGTCGTGTGCCAGTTGTTCACCGTCCACGCATCCAGATGCGAGAAACCCATGATCGATCAAAGTGGCGAAAAATTGGATAGGCCTGTCTAGTGGATGTCTATAGGGATGTAAGAAAGCGACCCATCATCTTTTCGCTTCAAGTCGACCACACCTGCCCGTGGTGCATCCTGCCGAATAACAAACGAGGCGCTGGCAACCGACTGGTGGTAGTATATAATCATCACAATTGAAGGCGTAGCTAAGTACCACAGACCGATGACGGGCAGCAGCTTCACCGGAGCGAGAAGCTACGCCCTGAGATCGCCAACCCGCCTGCCCAGCGTGGCGATTATGGGTATATCCTCTAGATGTTTTCCCTTAGTGGAAACACCTGGAGAGGCTTATGTCCAGCAGTGGACTCTAATAGGCTGATGATGATGATGTCTAGTGGACTGAGAGCTGACAATGATGCGAATTCGCAACGCAATACTATCGTAAATGGAGCGCACTTTCGTTATTGCTCAGGAGATACAGGAAAAAGAAACAGAGATCAAATCGCAAGTTCTTGCGATGCGTCGTTGGAGCTCGTACATTTTTACGATGCGACGATACACCGCAGTTACGTGAACATCTTCTAAGGCGCCCTAGGGCATAATCATGAAAAGAAATTCACATAGGTTTAGGTAGTTTGATAGGATAATCGTTATTTTTATTCCTATCTTTCGTCTAGTGTAGAAAGATACGAGTAAACAAAGAAAGGATGGGCAACAAAACATTTGGATTTAGGTTTTTTTTGGAGTTTGCTTTTTTAGGGTTCAGGTGGCAAAAACAGGAACCTTATAGATTCGTCATGTCTGTCTGTCTGTTCGTCCGTATGTCACAGCCAGTTTATTCCGAAACTATAAGAGCTACATTATTGTATTGTGTAGTATTAGGATTTTAAAACAAAATCAGAAAAAAAATCCAAAATTTTTCATCAAACCTATACGTGTGTTGTATCTATGGATAGGTATTTTAAAATGATGTTGCGGTTTCTAACATCATTTTTTTATAAACTGAATAGTTTGCGCGAGAGACTCTTCCAAAGTGGTAAAATGTGTGTCCAATAAATATGCAATAAAGGGGCCAATAAATATGCAATCGCGGCATGTATTACACTTCATTCTACTCACCGGTAAACACGCAAAATATTTACACTTCTGAAGCATAATTTGCCGATGCAAATTATGGCAAACTAGCAGCCCGCTCCTCGCTTCGCTTCGGATAAATCAATTATTTCAGCTAAACATTTCATACATTATTGGTGTTTTAGGAAGGATCTCTCTTATTTTTACCAATTAATATAACCTATATTACTCATGTTGAATGTACCTTACCAATGGTGAAAGAATTTTTGAAATCGTACTGTGCGGAGTTTACTAATTATTGTAAAAAATTGCTCTCTTATTATCATGTAGGTACCAATGTGTCTTCGAGTCTTATTTAATCACACGCGCTTACGATGCTAAAATGAATGGATGCTAAAAAGATAATGAAGACATATTCGATTCGAAGGCTGAGAAATCTGAACATAGTTTGACACATAACAAATGCAATACGTGATGGAGTAGGTACGTTTGTTTATATTGTACAAAATGGCACAAAAGGCGAAACGATTGCTAGGAACAGGCCTTATAAATAGAATTTTGATGGAATTTTTTGATCTATACAAATACAAAAATACAAAATTCTTTATTTACACATAAATAGGGTGATTACATATGCAATGTAGGTCTTACAAAAGTGAGTATCTTATTCCTATTTACTTTTGAAGAAGCATGTAAATATCAGTATGATACTGAGGAACACTAAATTTGTAAACTAAAGACATGGTACAGCTAATAAATAAATAAATATCAGACAACATCACATACATTGTTCCGATCCCAAAGTAAGTAGCTAAAGCACTTGTGTCATGGGTATCAGAACAACGAAGGTACCAGAAATAAATACTTAAATACAAATATAAACACCCAGACACGGAACAAAGACAATCGAATGTCATCAAATGTTCATCACACGAATGTTTGGGTGGGGATCGAACCCACGACCCATGTTTCAGAAGGCAGGTGTCACTACCAATTGAACCACCGAGCCAATCAAGATATTAATATCCATCTCCCAAGGATGCTTTAAAGTAATCCTTTTTTTTCGAGGACGTCACAGCACAGGCACGGAAGCCACGGGACGGAGTCGTCTCTCCACTGGAGACAGGGGACGTGCAGACGCCGACTTCTCGGTCAGTTTCCCCTTAAGTAATCCTAAGCCAATTTAAGTTCAAATCGACGTTACTTTGTAAACTTGTTCAGAGTCCATAACTCGTCTGTACGAGTATGCCGTCTTTAGGGAATCGTTTGTTAGCTACAAGGGCGAGTTACTGTCTTTTACGTCCTATAAAACTTTTCTTTTAGATTTGTAGAAACAGAGATTTATTAACGGGGTATTGACCTACACGGCCTTTGACGGGTTAGGGCTTCGACATTCCGACGCTGTTGCAAAAAAATAAATTGAAATCGCTAAGCACATACTACTCGCTAGATTGCTCAGCAGGACTCGAAAAATACTAGCTCTAGAGCCTGCCACCCTTATAATATGCTGATTGAGCTGAGGCCCTTATTGGACTTCACTACGCCATATCCCGTGATAATAAGTGTCTCTTTTAATAATCTCAACCTCCCACTACCAGCTACCTCCCCATGATTACTCCTGTGACTCCGGGTGTTGTAACAACGTCGAAATAACAAAGGTATGCTCTACTAATAAAGGTGTTTTGAAGTTTCGGCATTAAATTTTAAACCCTTCAACGTCTGTCTTTTGTTTATTGATTTCGTACAGTTTTTTTTTTGTGATGTCAATGTTGCAACTGTCGTTCCACTCATTAAAAGATTGAAAGAACAGAGAGTTTTCTTTGCATACATCCTGTACTCCCAATACACTGCATATTCTCGCGAACCTACCTACCTACTTAGTCAGGCCTTGAATACGCTGTTGTTTCCAAAATCCAATCATTATTTCTATTTCGTAGACGGTAAGCAAGTATAACGGTATTTGAGACTGTGTATTGTAATAATTTTAATATTACAAACTCATTTCAACTGTTGATCAGAAGAAGTTGTTTATTCATTTTGTAACGTTGAATATTTAATCGTTAATCATAATATGGTTAATGAACCTAAGTGTTAAGCCCGTCAGAATATTATACTTGTTATTTTCAAACTCAGACACTAATTAGTGAATTGTTTATGAGATCTTGATGCACTCGTAATACTTCGCCAGTTCAAAAACATGAAATATAATTTACTTGAAAATTTAAATTTATTAGTTAAAACGCTATCGAGTCTTTTGATGTTGTACCTAAGTGTAATTTTACTAACCAACACTTTCTCTGATGAAATTGACGATTTATAAGTGCTTGTCTTTAGCCTAAAGAAAAAAGAGACTTTTGATTTGATTTCACTAGTAGGTATTATCGTATTCTTCCTTGCTGGTTTCGGCGTTCAGGCAATTTACACAGTCAATTGTTACAAATTAGCCATAGTACATGCTTCGGCTTAGTTTGGGGCTAGATGACAATGTGTAGCTCAGCGTGGCATGTGTCAACGTGGATAATTATTTATTTATTTTATAAGTAGCTCAAAGTTGCCACCCGAATTATGCTTCTTCACGCCCCGTTTAAAGGATCCCATACTAACGGAAGGAGGAAACACATGTACGGGCAATGAGTTTCACATTTTAATAACGCGGAAAAGATAAGAATAATTGTCAAACCTCTTGGTACGTGAAAGAATGTTTATTCCTGACAACGGGAGCGAGCACGTGTGTTTCGTTAACGGAAGGGGGATGATGAGACAAGGGAAAACAACTCTTCAGAGCACTCCCTATGTACGTTTAGGCAATATAATTACTTCTCTACGTTAGGTCCCCTAGAGGGCGCTGTAGTCATTTTAATGTGACGTCATGTAGCCGATAGCCAGCAGACGATCAAGATACTTCCAACGAAATTGTTTTCCAATTATGATAACTAGTTTAGAAGTTATAAGGGAACAGATCAACATCCATAGTCACATACATGCATATATTATACATACAGGTGAAAATAATAACCTTCCTTTTTGCTGTGCCGTAGTCGGGTAATAAATTAATACCCTGACGAGGACATAGGACGCGCTAGCAAAGAATAAGATCGACCAAGTTACGTAACTCAATGACCGAAAAGGAGTGGCCTCATTAGCAGATAGGACGGAATTTATTTGTGAAACCCAAAATCTTACCAGGCAGCGTCACCGGAGCGAGAAGCTACGCCCTGCGATCGCCAACCCGCCTGCCCAGCGTGGCGATTATGGGTATATCCTCCAGATGTTTGCTGTAAGTGGCGAACAACTGGAGAGGCCTATGTCCAGCAGTGGACTGCAATAGGCTGATGATGATGATGATGAAAATCTTAAAGCTATGTTTCAAGTGTGAAGGAAAAACGGATCACAACTAAAGTTATCCACGCGTGAGTGACCCTAAATGATTGGGGGCAGGCCGCGAGTATACACGACGCGAATAGCGAATTCTGTTTCAATCGAACACCGTTGACGCACAGGCACCCAAAAACCTATTCACAGGCAACACTTGAGTGCCGGTCGCCGTTGTAAATGCCTTACTTCACATAATGTTGATAGTTTTCATAGATAAGTATTGTTTGTGAATACGGGTCAGAAATAAATATCACACAACATCACATACATTGCTCCGATCCCAAAGTAAGTAGCTTAAGCACTTGTGTTATGGGTATCGGAACAACGAAGGTACCACAAATATATACTTAAATACAAATATAAACACCCAGACACGGAACAAACACAAATTTTCATCACACGAATGTTTGTCCCGGGTGGGAATCGAACCCACGACTCTTGGATCAGAAATGGGTCACTACCAATTGAGCCACCGAGCCAGTCGGACTACTATGGAATGGGCTCCCCGCCGAGACCGAGAATATGGGGTCTTTTAAAAAGTTTGTGTAGAGGTTTTTTAAGGGTCGCAGGCATTCGTAAGCTGCGATAACCGCTCAACATCAGTTTGCCAAAAAATATATGTTGGATACCCCTGGTGTCGGAGGCGTCCATACGCTACGGTAACCGCTCAACATCAGGCGGGCCGTAAGCTTGTTTACCACCTTAGTGATACAAAAAATATATTATGTTGGTCCTGCGCTTGATTTCTCTCTAACTTACATGGAACTTTCGTCCTATCTGATGACGAGAGAGGGTGGACGTAGAGTGTGCATATTTTTAGATGGACTAGTCTGGTCGACGAGTATGGGCCGCTTGTCATCTGCGGCTGGCCAGGGCGAGCTGGGACGAGGCTGCACACTTCTGTGCTAACCGAATCCCTGCAAGTTGCTGCCCACTGGTGTGGGGGGTTAAGTTATTATGGGAGGTGTGAGTCCAACACGCCACGCCGACTCCTCCCGGATTTGACGTGGAGGAGCCAAAAGCATTCCTCTCTATAAAAAAAGTCGATATTTCGGCATAACAAAAAAAATTGTCACATTATCTATTCACTCCGCAGTTTGTACATAACGTATTCGTAGCCTTAGGGTGCCCAAATTGTGTGCGACTTAACGAGAAATTTCGGAAAAGGTTCTTGCCACGATATGTTGGGAATTTCCATTGTGTTTATTTTTGCTGTTCATGCAAGTGTGAACATTTTTGGTTGAATATCTCGGTCTATATATGGTATACATTGTGTGCCGAGGTAAATACCTACCTAAGCATGAAATTGGAATTTGGTACAAAACAAACGATTGTTGCGCCATTAAATCATAATCAATCAATCATCATCATCATCAGCCTATTGCAGTCCACTGCTGGACATAGGCCCCTCCAGTTGTTCGCCACTTAGGGCATACGTCTGGAGGATATACCCATAATCGCCACGCTGCGTAGGAGCGTTGGCGATCGCAGGGCGTAGCTTTTCCGGTGACGCTGCTGCCCGCCATCGGCCTGTGGTATTTAGCTACGCCTTCAATTGTGATGGTTATACCGCCACCCGTCAGTTGCCAGCGCCTCGTTTGTTATTAGGCAGGATGCACTACGGGCCGGTAAGGCTGGCTTGAAGTGAAAAGTTGATAGGTCGCTCGCTCCCTTACTTCCCCCAATAAACTGAATATACCAATTTTAAGCAGGCAAAATCGCGGACGGTAGTTCGTATATTTAACTATTAATATCTGATCCAAGTTTCATTACCGTTCGTGCTTATTATTATATATTTAACAATTGCTTTAAATTGCTATTACCATATACGCCAGTTGAGCACAACACATACACTGTGAAAATAATAATTGGCTACATGCGTAAGTTTATTATTGAAAATGTTGCAAATATAAATGTTGGTTATTTTTAGCATACTATTTTTTTTTTAAAAAACTGATATTAAAATTAAAATAAATAATAAATAAAATAGTTTATTTCTGCAAATAGATTCACTAGTAATACTTTTGCACGTCAAACATTAAACATTTCAAGCTCAAAGCATTTCTTTTTTTTACATTTTATTAATTTGGAAAACACAGGATTCTCAAAAATTAATTGGAATATCAGCATGATATCGACATATATACGAATGAAAGGAAAATATTAAAACTGGAATGGTGAAACCGCAGGTGAAACTGACTTCGGACATATGAAAATCGAATAACTAAAATATAGGTAAATATTTCCCATTGAAAACGCAATAATTTTAATAAATGACGATCGATGAACGAACCAAACTGGTTCAGTGGTAGTGAACGCTACTTCTAACACATTGGTCATGGGTTCGATCCCCGTACAGTACAAATATTTGTTTCCATAAACATATCTGTTTGTATTGGTCTGGGTGTATATAAAAATGTATTCATGTATAAAAAAAATATCTAAGGAAGTGTATCAGTTATCTAGGGCCCATGGAGCTTCGGCTCAATTTGGGACTAGATTTTTATTTTGACTGGTCCAATGGCTCATTTGGTAGTGACCTCTGCTTTCTGAGCCAAGGGTACAAACATTTGTGTGTATGAACATGTCTGTTTGTATTGGTCTGGGTGTTTTCTATGTATAATATGTATTTATTTCCAAAAAAAAAAGTATCTTAAGTACGTTTATCAATTGTCTAGTACCCATGATACAAACCTTGGCTGAATTTGGGACTAGATAGCGCTGTGTAGCCCAGCGTGGCATTTCATTGTTACAATGCTGTTCATTTTATTACCCATCCGCTTAATGAAATACACCTTTTCATTATATGTCACCAACTTTGTACACCGTATTTACACATATGTTTCTGCTTAGTCTAATGGTGGACTAGTAGAGAATGCTTATATGTCAATAAGTCCGTTTTTTGTATGTTGTAGTCACTGTGCAATAAAGATTAAATAAATAAATCATCCGATCGTCCGCATTTCAAGCGAGAATTCGTCACCGAGGCAATAAGAAAATTTCCCAATAATCACAAAACGAGACACTAGGTTTCATTCATGACACCCTGTATGAACGAACGATACCAGTGATCGATCTCATAAATCATTGCACGGTCTTTATTGCTACGTAATAGAGTCTCGATTACCGCTTGCACCGACAGGTACCTACAACCTTCACACGCATAATTGCTTTGTCTTGATCACAATTATTCCACAATTGGCTACCGCGACGCGCGCACGGGCTCTCGACTCCCGCGCATAGCCGTAACGTCTCTAAAACAAAACTGTCATTTGTTTTTTTTTTTATTTAAACGTTCTTTTTTTTCTTATCTTCCTTGGGTAATTCGTATTGCAAACTTTTGTGTATGTACGTTCAATTTAATTGGATGATTATCGTTGTTTGAAAAAAATCTAATGTCAATTCGATGTAATGTGTGATCTTTGCGCCAAATAAACTTTTATTTTTCTCTAATTCTTCTAAAAAATTTTTTATACGAGTATTATAGTGACAAAAACGCCCTCTAACGGCAACAATATTACAAGCGCAACGCTATAGTGACGCGACGTTTCGCTTAGCTTAAAAGGTACTGATAACGGATTAGTGCAGTCAATGAAGCGAAAAATACGGGCTAACCTCCGAATTTTTTTACTGTGATCCGATTTGCATGAAATTTTGGAATTAGGCTCATCTTACCATTAACTTCAAAAGTGAAAATGATTTGAACTCCGCCACCACCATGGGGGTGGTTGCCACCCCTTCTCGGGGGTCAATGGTTGTTTTTTCAAAATAACCTCGGATATCGATTGAAGATCTAATTTTAAGCAAAAAAGTTTCTATAAAGTTTCTCGAAAAATCTAATACTTTTCAAGTTATTGGCAATTGAAAATTCGCAAATTTTTCACGATTTTCATCAGTTTTTTTCAAATATCTCCAAAAATATACGTTTTATCGAAAATTTTATAAGGAACGAAACTGTAGCAGGTAAAAAAATGAACAATTTGGTTTCTTACAAAGTATTCTAAGTGCAATATTAAGCTAGATATTAAAGATCAAAGCCGTTTTTTATTTTATCTGAAATTTCATCGATGTAGTCAATGCCATCTAGCAGCGAGCAAATGCATTTTATGCTTTCTAATCGAAAAGGGTTTTTTAGTGCTTGAAATAAGCTTTAAAATGAGCTTTATCAAAAGTCTTTTACACGTAAAATAAGTGAGCTATATTGCAAATAAGCGGAGCATCGAATGTTTTTTCTTTTCAATCAATGGGTTTAAATAAGTGCCATTTCCACCAAAACTAAAATTAATCATATTCCGCCTAGAATTAACTTTATTATGAAGAGTTTTATAGATTGTATTAGTTTGGCTGCTTTAGGACACATAGTTTTCAAAAAAGTCACGATTGAAAAAAAATCGAGAATTTCAAATTTTTAAAAATTCCCCCCTTTTTCATAATATCTCAAAAATGACGACAGATACGTATAAAAGTGTAGGGATAAAAAATTTAGGTATTTTTCTGACAAACAATTTGGTTTTTTTGTTTTTTCTATCAAATAAAAATTGACGGAGATATGATTGTTTAAAGAGCGCGTGGCAGCGCAATCACAGCATCCCTTAATCGTGACTTTTTTGAAAACTATGTGTCCTAAAGCAGCCAAACTAATACAATCTATAAAACTCTTCATAATAAAGTTAATTCTAGGCGGAATATGATTAATTTTAGTTTTGGTGGAAATGGCACTTATTTAAACCCATTGATTGAAAAGAAAAAACATTCGATGCTCCGCTTATTTGCAATATAGCTCACTTATTTTACGTGCAAAAGACTTTTGATAAAGCTCATTTTAAAGCTTATTTCAAGCACTACAAAACCCTTTTCGATTAGAAAGCATAAAATGCATTTGCTCGCTGCTAGATGGCATTGACTACATCGATGAAATTTCAGATAAAATAAAAAACGGCTTTGATCTTTAATATCTAGCTTAATATTGCACTTAGAATACTTTGTAAAACACCAAATTGTTAATTTTTTTTACCTGCTACAGTTTCGTTCCTTATAAAATTTTCGATAAAACGTATATTTTTGGAGATATTTGAAAAAAACTGATGAAAATCGTGAAAAATTTGCGAATTTTCAATTGCCAATAACTTGAAAAGTATTAGATTTTTCGAGAAACTTTATAGAAACTTTTTTGCTTAAAATTAGATCTTCAATCGATATCCGAGGTTATTTTGAAAAAACAACCATTGACCCCCGAGAAGGGGTGGCAACCACCCCCATGGTGGTGGCGGAGTTCAAATCATTTTCACTTTTGAAGTTAATGGTAAGATGAACCTAATCCCAAAATTGTATGCAATTCGGTTCACAGTAAAAAAATTCGGACCTATAATGCTTCATTGACTGCACTAGATGCCTCTAGTCAGATAACAGTGATTGCTACCAGGTGTGACAGTGGGCCTTAAAGAGATGCTCGGATTTACGTGACGTGATGATCGGACAAATTTGTAAGTGCTTCCTTTGCATATTTCAGTATTTTTATTAAAAAAAAAGTTTTTCTGTTTTGATTCTAACGTTAACGAAACGTTAGTTAACGTCGTCATATCTATTATATGTTATATTTCTATATATTAGTTTAACATTACTCTTAAATCGCATAAACTACACCACCTCACTTTCTATCTTACTAGCTATAAGGCAATAGCAAGATTTGTGTAGGGACGCAAAAGTTGTCTGGAAAAGATCGCTCATAGCGATCGCCTGAATTGTAGGTACAACAATTGTATGCTTTGTCTAGATCTTAGTCATTTTTTTGGTTCTCATCTGATGGATAAGACTAGATATAGACATTGGATGAGGTTGCCGAAGGATTGTGTAAAGTGGCAGTTGAAAGAAGAGATCTGAAAAAAAAATTAACTCTATATTTTTTTCGTCGAAAAGACGTAACAAATTCATAAGCCTAGGAGTAATAAGGGCCTTGGCCCTTATTACATACTTGCCCAATATTCCACATTGTAGGCCCTTGGGCCTATATAAACAAAGTGTGAAGGAACATTATGTACCTATATGGGGGGCGGCAATTTACAGAAAACAAAATGTCCCTCCCTCTTGCCACAACGACTTGGGCTTCAAAACGTCACTGATAGAGATAATATGTGTAAAGCCGACTGAGAAACTGTCACAAGTAAGTATATTTTATATATATAAAATAAAAATAAAACTAGAATTGGTGACTGGTATAATACGTAGATAGATAATGCTGTTAAGGCTCATATAACTACAAATATTTTCTAAACACTCTTTCTAAACCGCCAAAACCACAACCTATTAGAGTCAGCGAAAGTACCCATTGTTTTTTTCTCACATTCATGAAGAGTATTAAAATACAATATTATTCTGTCAATGTACTATCTCAATATTCTTCTTATTAACAGTTATTATATCTGTAATATAAAGCATAGGTATACATTAAGAAATGTTTCGTCTACGGACGTTCTTTATCAGCTACTTTTCTTAAGTCCTCGGTTCAATGTGTTGAAGGTCGCACACTTTTCGTCTGTCATTACCCTTGATTTAAAATACGAGCAACATTTCATTAAATATTATATTAAATTAAGTCATGGAATGCCCTTCCAGCTCATGTGTTTCCTTCTTCTTACAATCCTGGGCTTTTTAGGCGGGGCGTAAAACGGCATCTCAGTGGGCCTTCAGGGTGAGGGCGACAGGCGCAATGGGTTTGTTCTATTGTGCCTGTCGACCTAACTTTTGGACCTCACGACCGCTTACCATCAGATGGAGTGAGGTCATCCTGGAAGCTCTTCTTATAAAAAAAAAACTGAAGACAGACTACAATGTACACTGTAGATTGAAATACGAGTATAAGGTCTTGGGTAATCTTATAATTTCCACTCACCTACAAACGTGTGTGAATATTTTAATTAAAAGGTCGTTAACCTTCAAGTAATTTATCTAAAAACTCTAATTTAGGTACATTTAGATAACGATATAAGTATCTATTTTTAAATGAATATAACCAGATACATTCATTATTTTGAACCATAATTTATCATTTGTACCTTGGATGGGATTCAAACCTATTACCCTCAGTTTTAGAAGGCAAGGTCACTAATAATTTTCGATCCCCGCTCAGTACAAACATTTGTGTGCATGAATATGTCTGTTTGCATTAGTCTCGGTGTTTGTTATATAGTTTATGTATTTATTTTAAAAAGCTTATGTTAGTTTAGCCTCGTCTTAGTTTGGGACTATATTGCGCTAGTGTGTTCCAGTGTGGCATATCTGGGGTTATTTATTTATTGAAATGAGCCATCGGATCAGTCAATGAGGATCCCTTTTCTACTCTGTTTTTTATTATAAACTAGCTGCTGCCCGCGGCTCTGCCCGCATGAATATCCGTATAAAACATAGCCTATGTGTTAAACCAATGTATAAGCTATATTACTGTGAAGTTTCATTAAAATCCGTTCAGTAATTTTTGCGTGAAAGAGCAACAAACATCCATCCATCTATCCATCCAAACTTTCGCATTTATAATATTAGTAGGATTATAATATTAGTAGGAAGTAGGATAATATTAGTAGGATTGACTTGCGTGTGGCTGTTCAGAGATGAGTATTGTCGTAGTGACTATGATTACCATAAGACGTTCTGGTAAGAATACTCTCCTAATCGAATTTCTGCTCAAAACAGCCTAAATCCGTCCGTCCGTGTGGTTTCCGGACTTAGAATAGGACCAGTCCATCTATCTCATCATCAGCCTATTGCAGTCCACTGCTGGACATAGGCCTCTCCAGTTGTTCGCCACTTACGGATCTGGAGGATAGGTATACCAATAATCGCCACGATGGGCAGGTGGGTTGGCGATCGCAGGGCGTAGCTTTTCGCTCCTGTGACGCTGCAGCCCGTCATCGGCCTGTGGTATTTAGCTACGTCTTCACTTGTGATGGTTATACCGCCACCCGTCGGTTGCCAGCGACTCGTTTGTAATTCGGTAGGATGCACCTCGGGCAGGTGAGGTTGGCTTGGAGCGAAAGGATTTGATTTATAAACTCATTTGTTTCCGGATTATTCGCATTAAGCATAACCCAGCATAACCATAATATAATTTGAATTATAAATGTCACACTGATCAATACATATAAAAGAACAGTGAGGAAAGTGTGTCGATACTATTTATTTCTGATGGGTAACAAAATATTAATAGAGCAGTGACTGGCCCGATGGCTCATTTGGTAGTGACCTCTGCCTCCTGAGCCAAGGGTTGTCGGTTCGATCCCCGCACAGTACAAACATTGTGTGCATGAACATGTCTTTTTGTATTGTTCTGGGTATTTACTATGTATGATATGTATTTATTTACAAAAAAAAGTATCTAAGTAAGGTTATTAGTTGTGTAGTACCCATAGTACAAACTTCGGCTTAGTTTGGGGCTAGATGACGATGTGTGGCCTAGCGTGGCATATCTTGGGTTATTTATTATTATTATTTATTTATTACTTATACAAAAATGCCAGCCTGTTTATCTAATACCCATAGTACAAGCTTCCGCTTAGCTTGGGAATATATGGGGCTCTGGGGCTCATCGTGGCATATGTCTTGGGCTATTTATAATCTTATTTACATACATACATTCCATCAAAAGAAACTTTCGCATTTTTAATATTAAAAGTTTGGTAACTCCTACTTGTACCGTACCATTAAAAAGTGGAACTCTCTGCCAGCGCATGTGTTTCCGCCTTTATTTTTTATAGTAGCTCGACATAATGGCTTCCCTACGCCTGATGGAAAGCAAAAGAAAGCGTTGTCAGAGCGGCTTGGGCTTCCTTTCCTGCTTTGCATTAGGCGGATAAAAAAAAACCGGCCACGTGCGAGTCGGACTCGTACACGTAGGGTTCCGTACCACTATACATCTAAATAAACGTTTTTTTTTTTATTCTCTATTATATTGGAGTTGATTGAATGCGTTAAAATGCGGTTTAAGATTTATAACGTACTAGCTGTGCCGGCGGCGTCGCACGCGTGGATATCGGGTTTCAAAATAACGGACTTCCATAAAATGGTACCTCTAAATTTTAAGTTAGACTTCTAGCAATACATTGGTGAAAACCGCATTTAATTCCATGCAGTAGTTTTCGCGTGATGCGCGATTAAACAAACATACAGATAAACTCCCGTTTTCCCAACACTTCCCATCACTGCTCTGCTCCTATTGATTGTAGCGTGATGAAAAGTACACTATAACCTGCCCAGGAGTATCAAAACTAATTGAACCAAGTTTCGTCAAAATCCGTCCAGTAGTTTTTTTTTTTATAACGAACATATAGACAAAAATTTTACTGATTGCATTTTTGGATCAGTATCGATCATTAATCACCCCCTGATAGTTATTTTGAAATATATTTCATGTACAGAATTGACTTCTCTACAGATTTATTATAAGTATAGATAGATTAAAAAAAACTAATTGTTAGATCTCGTTCAAACCAATTTTCGGCGGAAGTTTGCATGGTAATCATCATCAACAGCCTATTGCAGTCCACTGCTGGACATAGGCCTCTCCAGTTGTTCGCCACTTAGAGCAAACTTCTGGAGGATATACCCATAATAACAGGTGGGTTGGCGATCGCATGGTAATGTACATCATAAATTATTTTTACATTTATCATTCCCTTATTTTAGGAGTTACGGGGTTTTTCCACTTTGGAAGCGTCTCTCGCGCAAACTATTCAGTTTAGAAAAAAAATCATATTAGAAACCTCATTATCATTTTTAGAGACCTATCCATAGATACCCCACACGTATGGGTTTGATGAAAAAAAAATGTTGAGTTTCAGTTCTAAGTATGGGGAACCCCAAAAACTTATTGCTTTTTTTCTATTTTCATATAAAAATCTTAATGCGGTTCACCGAATACATAATTATATATACTTACCAAATTTCCATAGCTCTTATAGTTACGGAGAAAGTGGCTGTGACATACGGACAGACATGACTAATCTATAAGGGTTCCGTTTTTAGCCTTTCGGCTACGGAACCCTAAAAATAGTAGAATTATCTACTTTTGTTTGTGCACTATACGGCTTACTGTATAGTATAGTATAGTTTGTGTACACACACTCTCGTACACTCGTACGTAAGGTAAAACGTGGCGTGTAAACCTTCACCGTGTGCCCATGGTCCTATCGCTCGTACTGCGAAGGTCAGACGCCCATTGGGACATAACCAACAACGGTACCAGCATATTGAACAGTCTAATTAAACTCTTCTATAGTTTAATTAATTTTTAACAAAACATATAGTACACAACAAGAGACTTAAAACTATACGATGAAAGAGAAAATGCATTTAAATATCCACGTGGATAAAAACAAAGGTAATCAAATACTGTATGTAGCAGACTAATTCCACCTTTAAAACTACACAATTTATTGTTGTACCTATTTTTGTTACAAATTAAGGTTAATAAATGAATATGAATAATCTATACTTACAATAAATCTGTAGGAAAGTCAATTCTGTACATGAAATATTTTTTCAAAATAACTACCAGGGGGTGATTAGTGATCGATTATGATGCCAAAAATGCAATTAGTAAAATTTTTGTCTGTATGTCCGTTATAGAAACAAAAACTACTTTACGGATTTTAACGAAACTTGGTACAATTATTCTTCATACTTCTAAGCAGGTTATAGTATACTTTTTATCACGCTACAATCAATAGAAGCAGAGCAGTGGTGGGAAGTGTTGGGAAAACGGGAGAAATTTTTATCTGTATGTTTGATCGCGCATCACGCGAAAACTGCATGGAATTGAATGCGGTTTTCACCAATGTATTGCTAGAGGTCTAACTTAAAATTTAGGCATCATTTTATGGAAGTCCGTTATTTTTGACAGCCGATATCCACGCGTGCGACGCCGCTGGCACAGCTAGTGATTAATAATATATTAAGTGGCAGTCGCCTAATTATCTTTATCAATAGTTCCAATTCAAGCTTCCAATATAATTAAATGCCAGCAATTTCCTGATATTACTATTACATAAGTAATTAAACACCCGATCTTGTTCAATTATTGATATCTAGTTCACACATGAAATCATTTGAGATCTCTCTGCGTGGGTCTGTGCTTTGTCAAAGGACCGGTATTAGTAACACCTTCCCGTGATACCCAAACAGAGAGTACAATACATTATTACAAACACCTACCCGGTTTCGGTTACATTTTCAAATATCCACTGGCCTCGCTTTGAGAATTATTGTCATTAACTTTACAGCATACTACCTACACTTTTATTTCTGCTTAGCCCAATGGTTGACTGGTAGAGAATGCCTAAGCGGCATTATGTCCACCTTTTGTACCTACATTGATTTTTTTGAGCAATAAAGATAAAATCTTCTATCTATCTTCTTCTATAATTATAATAAATCTTATCTTATCTTACTTATAATAAATCTGTAAAGAGGTCAATTCTGTACATGAAATATATTTTCAAAATAACTATCAGGCGGTGATTAGTGATCGATACTGATGCCAAAAAAGCAATCTGTAGAATTTTTGTCTGTCTGTCTGTATGTATGTCCGTTATAGAAACAAAAACTACTTTACGGGTTTTAACGAAACTTGGTACAATTATTCTTTATACTCCTGGGCAGGTTATAGTATACTTTTCATCACGCTACAATCAATACGAGCAGAGCAGTGAAGGGAAGTGTTGGGAACGCACTCGCGGCGTGTTAGCAGCGTGGCCGCTGCGCTTTGAAAACCCTTGTAATCTGCCAGAGTGACATGCCCTTAAGGAAAAGTAGTCCCTCATCTTAGCGGGAGCTCTACCATTCCCCCATCATCATCATCAGCCTATTCAGCCCACTGCTGGACATAGGCCTCTCCAGTTGTTCGCCACTTAGGGCATACATCTGGAGGATATACCCATAATCGCCACGCTGGGCAGGCGGGTTGGCGATAGCAGGGCGTAGCTTCTCGCTCCGGTGACGCTGCTGCCCGTTATCGGTCTGTGGTATTTAGCTACGCCTTCAAATGTGATAGTTATACCGCCACAAGTCGGTTGCCAGCGCCTCGTTAGTTATTCGGCATGATGCACCACGGGCAGGTGAGGTTGGCTTGGAGCGAAAAGATGACAGGGCGCTCCCTTACCTACATCTCCTTATTACCATTCCCCCGGATTGACAAAAGTGCCTAGTACACATGCACTTTAAATTCCACCGCTATCATAATCGGATGGGACGACAATCTTATTAAATATTTAAATGTTCCTAGATAAATGTACGTCATTTTAACACCTACCGATTTACATTTTTGTCGTTGGAGAAACTGGGTCGTGATAGATAACAGAAGCGTTTGATCTTTTTTATTTGGATAATTTTAATTAAGAAGTGTTTATCATCATACTAAATCAAGTTATTGTGCCTTTTCTGTATTACGTGGTTTTAATTCTCATCATCATCATACCGTAATACACTGCTGGACATAGGCCTCTCCAGTTGTTCGCCACTGTTCATTCTTTTGTAAAGGACACATGTATCCGTGACTCTTGCCGGTGTCTTCTCGGTAGGTACAATACTGAGCTTCGCACCAGCAGTGGTAGTGTATAAATATAAACTTTTTCATTGTTATTTTTTTTCAAATCATCCTCTTAGCGTTGTCCCGGTTTGTGCCTATAGGCCCAAGGTCCGCTTTGACCATGATCCTAGATTTAGCGAGTCTGGTTATTACATTGAAGCGACTGCCATCTGACCTTCGTAACCCTCAGAAAGGGGAACCAGACAAATTTGGATCATGGTTACACATTCAGAATTAAACTGGATGTGCAGGTTTCCTCACAATGTTTTCCTTCACCGCTAAGCAAGTGGTATAATTCCGCACATAGATTTTTTGCAAATCCAGAGGTGCGTGCCCCGCGCGGATTTGAACCGACGACCTCACGTGTGTGAAGCGACGATCTTACCACTAGGCTACCACGGCTCTCTATTGCTATGTTATTTATTTTCAAATAAAAAAACTTATTAATTTAGTCATTATCATCATCAGCCTGTCGCAATCCACTGCTTACTAATAGTCCTCTCGAATTATTTCACCAATTTGGTTGCATCCAGCTGCTGCCAGTAATACGTTTGCCGAGAAGCGGCATTCACTGCAGCAATCCTTTACCTCAACGGTTATCCGTTCAGCGGCTGAAATGGTCAGCCCACTTATTCTTTAATTCTTTTTAATTTTTGTCTTTAACAAGGCTTCCCCTAAGTTATATTTCTCCCCAAAAGCGCGTCTTACCATAGACGGCTGTCGACGAAAATGAGTACACGCCGATAAAAAGTTGATTCTGCATAATACATATATATATATATATATATATATATATATATATATATATATTATATATATATATCGTAAAACGCACTGAAGTAACTTTACTTCACCTCGTGTGAACGAGCCCGCCTGCCAAGATTAACTCAGTGCCTGCAATAAAACACGCCATTGTCACCAAGATCTTTTATTAAAGATCTTTTTAATCCACGGGTTTTATGACTATGTTTTTATAGCAACACGTGATATGTTGTGTTATTCGCTTTATTGCCTAGAAATGTTTGTGATAATTAGGTAAACAAATATTGTTTGTAGCACAGAATATTTGCAAGAAAATGCATTTCAACCTTATTTTAGTACAGTCTAGCTGGACGGTTTTATTATTATACCTATTAATTTTATCGTCTACATCATCATCAGAAGCCTGCAACCATCCACCGCCGGAGATCGGCCTCCCCAATGACCAATGTCATAAAGAATGAATTTACCACCGGTTTAGAAAGCATTATTCTACCGAGAAGAAACCGACAAGAAGAGAGATGTGTTTTCGTCTTTTTAAATTATTTCGACGTATTTAAAAAAAGTTGAAAAGCACATTTCAGGAAGGAAATCGTTCATACAAGTAAATAGAAATACGCGCCATTACGCCGAAATAGCTATCCAGTTTTGTGTCAAGAAATGACATCAGGAAACACTATAAGGCCGTTGATCCCACGCCTGATCCCCGGTCATGTCGAACCGTCGTCCCGTCGGATTTAGAGAGGGAAAGAATATAAAGTACAGACGCCCACTCATCAATCTGTCAAACATTATATTTTATCCAACTTTGCAGCACTACATCTGTTTCTGCTTAGCCCAATGGTTGACTGGTAGAAAATGCCTATGCGTCATTCGGCCTTCATTCAGTCCGCCTTTTGTACACTATTTCATAAGTGCAATATGATAGGCTACTTTGCTACTTTTTAATAATATAAATGCGAAAGTTTGTTTGGATGGATGGATGTTTGTTCCTCTTTCGCGCATTATTACTAAACGGATTTTAATGAAACTTTACAGTAATATAGCTTATACGTTGGATAAACACATAGGCTTTGTTTTATACGGATATTCACGCGGGCACAGCCGCGGCAGCAGCTAGTGTGCAATAAAGATTAAATAATATACCTATACATATATATATACCAAGACCGTAATGAACGTGAGTGTGACTGGATGGAGGGGGCGCGTCAGCCCGAAGAAAACCCTCATCTTCCTGTGACCCCTTATCTGTGCGGAAGATTCATTTAACCGCTGTTCCCAAAGATGGATGGACTATAAGGAGTACTAATACGGCTGATAGGGATGAATGGAAGAAGAAAACATATTGCGCCGACCCCAAACAATGGGAACGGGGCCGGAAAATAATTATCTGTCAAATATTAATTATGTGTCTAGCGTCTAGAGTCTATTATAGGTACATCGTAACTCGTAACTGCCTCGGTTGTCTAACGGCCAGTGCCTCCTAAGGACCAAGAGTTCCCTCTTCGAATCCCAGGCCAATAATTGTTACTAGGTTTTTCTGTCAAGAAATTACTCAATAGCAGACCACAAAAAATTTCTCCTTTTTTATATAGTAGTTCAACATAATGGCGGAGCAAGCCTAAGCCTGGATGGAAAGCGAAAGAGAAGCCCAAATCGCTGTGACAATAGGCAAGTAAAGGGTTAGTTACCACCGCCATGCCGGCCCAACCCTAACCCCCCACGAGCTCCGGAAACCCTACTCACCGGCAGAAACACGACCCGGAGGTCATTTGGCGGTATTCTATAGGGTGGAGGTCCTTCCTCGGACGGGCGGCTCAATTCGAGCAAAGATTCGCTTTGCCCTACCTCTCTCTGGTCGTGTCGAAGTATTGTCCTATCGGATCATGACCCGCCGGACCACCTGTACCATTGGCCAGTACCATTGATGGTACAAATGACACTGATTTATCCCCCTGGTCCCATTTATTGTACAAATGGTACAGTTTCAGAGTACCTGTTACGGATTGGCGCAAGCGGCCAACCTCCATTGCTATTTATACTTTTTAGGGTTCCGTAGCCAAATGGCAAAAACGGGATTCGTCATGTCTGTCTGTCTGTCTGTCCGTCCGTATGTCACAGCCAGTTTATTCTGAAACTATAAGAGCTACATTATTGAAATTTAGTGCGTAGATGTATTCTGTTAACCGCATTATGATTTTAAAATAAAATCAGAAAAAAGTCCAAATTTTTTGGGGTCCCCCAATACATAGAACTGAAACTCATAAAATTTTTTTTCATAAAACCTATTCGTGAGGGTATCTATGGATAGGTATTTGAAAATGATGTTGAGGTTTCTAACATCATTTTTTTCTCAACCTGAATAGTTTGCGCGAGAGACGTCTTCCAAAGTGGTAAAATGTGTCTCCCCCCCCCCCCACCCGTAACTTCTAAAATATGGGCATGATCAAACTGAAAAAAATATATGATGGGTATTACTATGAAAACTACTAACGAAAATTGGTTTGAATGATTCTAGACAGTAGGTTTTTTTTAAACGTCATATATCAAATTACCTATTTGTTTTCATTCAATCAGTGGTACGAACCCTACGTGCGCGAGTCCGACTCGCACTTGTTTATATTTGTGAATGTTAGTCTTTGTTTCCTTGCTATTCCTGTTTCTTGTTCTATCTCGTGCGTGCGTCTGTATAAATTTGTTTTTATTTTAAAATAAATTTATTTATTTTTTATATTCCCACAATGTAGCTCTTAAACTAAACTTTAACTAAAAGTAACACTAAACAAAGCAACAGCGGGGACTGGTGCCCAAACTAGGGAAGACCCGTGTCTTGGGCCACCAGGACCCAAGTTTAGTAGTAGTTGGCTAGCACCACGGTAAATCTGTGGCTGGCACCGACTCCAAAAATAAGTGATAATTGTAATATTTAAATAATTATAGATATACATATATATAATATGTATTAAGGAGATATTAGTTACGTTATTTATCGCTTTTTAGTTTTGGTCGTTTGTGTTTTTTTTGTATATTATATTTTTTCATTCACTTTGAGCCCAGTTTTCCTTTTCCCTTCCCCCTTCTATTCTCAACAGTACCATTAGTACCATTGCAAAAACAAACAATGGGTTACTCCATTTAGTTAAACTATTAGTTAGGAGTAGAGAGCGCACCTCTGCACACTGGTGCACTTTAATCTTCTGCATTCCAAGGTCAGTCCTTCTTGGCGTTTGGCGCTGTGACCTAATTGTTGATCATTACAGTATTATTTTTTATACATCGTGATTTTTGACCAGCTCTGATGTGTGGCCGTATGTACACAGGTGTATTTTCGCACGCACTTGGATATCCTTAAACCTCGTGCGGATTTGGGTGATATCCTTTGTTTATTGGTAAGGAAGATTCGATTCAGAGATCATCATCATCAGCCTATTGCAGTTCACTGCTGGACATAGGCCTCTCCAGTTAGCCACTAAGGGCAAACATACTGGAGGATATACCCATAATCGCCACGCCTGGGCAGGCGGGGTTGGCGATAGCAGGGCGCGAGCTTCTCGCTCCGCTGACGCTGCTGCCCCCGTCATCGGTCTGTGGTATTTAGCTACGGCCTTCAATTGTGATGGTTATACCGCCACCAGTCGGTTGCCACCTCGTTTGTCCATTCAGCTGGATGCACACGGGCAGGTGAGGTTGGCTTAGAGCGAAAAGCTGATATATGGTTATACCGCCACCCATCGGTTGCCAGGGCCTCGTTGTTATTCGGCAGGGAGCACAACGGGCAGGTGAGGAATTTTTTTTTATAAGTAAATAAATAAATAAATAACAGACAACATCACGTACATTGCTCTAATCCAAAATAAGTAGATTAAGCACTTGTGTTATGGGTATCAGAACAACGAAGGTACCACAATAACTACTTAATTAAATACAACTATAAACACCAGACATGGAACAAACACAAGTGTCCATCACACGAATGTTTGTCCCGAGTGGGAATCGAACCTACACCCTTGGCTCGAAGCAGACTAATTGAGCCACCAGTCAAACCTTGGTTGGCTTGGAGCGTAAAGATGATAGGCCGCTCCCTTATATCCCCATCATCCGTTTGTAAGTTTTTGAAAAAGCGCCGACGCTCGAGATTCCCTACAGTAGGTTGCTTCACTAGGGGCACTTTGTTACTTTGCATACAATTACTAAGGGAGGACTTGTGCGTTCACTCATAACCGTCCTTCGGCTCGTTAAGGACCTTGTACAGATTCGGTACAGGATCCTAAAAGCTTAGAGTTGAAATTCAATAAAACTTCACACTCAGTACGGAGGCAATTTAATGTTTGTAAAGTAAAGTACTAGTAATATTTGAAAATCACAACGTTCGCGCGATGTAAAAGCGAACAGCGCTATCTATTGATGCATTAATGTATAATTAATGTATAACTTTTTTTTAACTAAGATTTTATGAATTAATGTATAACTAATGGTGAACTTATAATTTTACAAATTATTGTTTATTTATACAAACATTATATCTATTGTTGTAATATATTTATTTATATCTTTTTATGTATTTACTTTTATATTTATGTGTTTACTTTTATTTAGCAGACTTAACACAATTTGCTGGCCGAGCTTGAACTAACGAGCTCCTGGGAAGGCCAAGGTTCTTATTTATGCTACCACTCTCATTTAAAATTTCCAATTAGCCACCAATTTTCCCAATTAATTAATTGAGCCTTGCTTGTTTCCGACAGCTAAACTACGTCGTTAACAGCCATTAATCACTGTGCTTAAGCTGGCTCTCTTCAGTTCAAAATAATGTTGTTATTGAAGACTATTGACAGCCTTGTTTCTATACAAGTAGGTATATTGCGGAGGTTACAAATAGATTTTGCGACAGTCTAATAAGTAAGCTATGGTATATTAAAACCTAATTCGACGACGAGTTTAGTTCAGTGGTAATGAACGCTGCTTCTGGTACAGTGGTCGCGGGTTCGATCCCCGTAGAGTACAAATATTTGTGTGCATGAACATGATAGAATATGTACTTATTTACAGAGAGGTAGGGCATAGCGAATCTTCGCTCGAATTGAGCTGCGCGTCCGGGGAAGGACCTCCACCCTGTAGAATACCGCAGTCAAATGACCTCCGGGTCGTGTTTCTGCCGGGGAGTAGGGTTTCCGGAGCTCGTGGGGGAATAGGGTTGGGCTGGCATGGCAGTGGCAACTGAAAGGTAACTGACCAGTTACTTGCCCGTTGTCACAGTGACTTGGGCTTCTCTTTCGCTTTCCATCAGGCGTAGAGAAGCCATTATGTCGAGGTAATATAAAAAAAAGTATCTAAGAAGTAAGTTTATCAGTTGTCTAGTATCCATAATACAAATGCGGCCAACGTGAACCTATGTGTATATGTATATGATTGACACCCTCTTGGGGATCTTTTTCTTCCAAGACACCCTCACCTGTCCGTGGTGCATCCTGCTGAATGACAGACGAGGCTCTGGCAACCGACTGGTGCCGTCACCAGTCGGTTGCCAGAGCCTCGTCTGTTATGTTATGGTGACGCAATTGCCCATCATCGGCCTGTGGTATTTTGCTACGCCTTCAATTGTGATAGTTTATAACGGTATGGGCAATTGCATCACCGGAGCGAGAAGCCACGCCCTGCGATTGCCAACCCGCCTGCCCAGCGTGGCGATCATAAGTAAGTCCTTAAGGTAGTGGACTGGGATAAGCTGATGATGATGGTGACCCTCTTGTACTGGATAAACTATGGCCACTAGGTAACTAGTATTTATGCCTAAATTTAAAGCAATGCTAAACAAAGTTCGTTAATGCATAATATTATCACAAAACGCTGCCGTAGTTTGTATATCTTTGATCAAAGTTGGCGTTCAATTTTCAACCTTACAAAGTTAGTAACAACAACAAGTTGTGTAAGTTTGTATATTTAAAAATTGTTGATACTTTTTCCTAATTCCGCATTTCCGCAGCGTTTAAACGAATGGGGCCTCAGAATAAATCGCCCGAAATTATTATTATACAATTATT